>CAUYRH010097118.1:0-13328 GCA_963574655.1 Perodicticus potto
GAATGGCTGAAAATATGTAAAACTGGTCATCCTACAAGGAGGTGATATCCAGAATATAATAGGATCTCAAACAACTGAACAATAAAAACTAATACTCTGATTTTAAGACGAGCAAAGGATTTGCTTATACTTTTCTCAAAAAGATAAACAAATGGCTAAATAATGTATAAAAATATGTTCAGCATCACGAATCATAGGGAAATGCAAACTGAGGAACCCCATCTTACTCTAATTAAAATCAATAACAGAGGAAAAAAACTTTTGTATACTCTTGATGGGAATGAAAATTAGCACAGCCATTATGGAAAACAATATGGATGTTTCTTATAAAACTAAAAATAGAACCGCCACACCATCTAGCAATCCCATGACCAGGTATTTATCCAAAGGAAAGGAAATCAGTGTATGGAAGAGCTATCTGCACTCCCATGTTTATTGCAGCACTGTTCACAATAGCCAAGATATGGGACCAACCTAAGACTTCATTAAGAGATGAACAGATAGGCTTGGCACCTGTGGCTCAAAGGGCTAAGGCACCAGCCATGTTCAGCTGAGCTGGTGGGTTCAAATCCCGCCCGACCTGCCAAACAACAATGACAGCTGCAACCAAAAAATGGCTGTGCATTCTGGCGGGTGCCTGTAGTCCCAGCTACTTGGGAGGCAGAGGCAGGAGACTTGCTTGAGCCCAGGAGTTGGAGGTTGCTGTGAGCTGTGATGCCACGGCTCTCTACCCAGGGTGACAGCTTGAGGCTCTGTCTCAGAAAAAAAAAAAGAGATGAACAGATAAAGAAAATGTGGTGTGCATGGAATACTATTCAGCTATAAAAGAAATGAAATCATGTCATTTGCAGGAACATGGAAAAGCATGGAAGACACTATGTGAAGTGAAATAAGACAAACATAGAAATATAAACATCGCATGTTCTCTGTCACGTGTGGATACTAAAAAAAGTGGAGTTCATAGAAGTAAAGAATAGAATTGTGGTTATTAGAAGCTAGAAAGTGTTGGGGTAAGGATTAGGAAAGGCTGGCTAATGGATGCCAAATTATAGATGGAAAAGGAAGAAGTTTAAGTGCTTTATAGCGCTATAAGGTAAATATAGTTACCAATAATTTATTATATATTTTCACAAAGTTAGAAGAGAGGATTTGACTGTTCCCAACACAAAGAAAACACAAATGTTTGAGGTGATGAATATGCTAATTACCCTGATTGGATCATTACTCACTGTATTCATGTATTGAAATATCAACTTGTATCCTATAAATATACACAGTTATTATTAACTGAATAAAAAAAGAAAAAAAAAGAAATTATGTGCTGCTTTTCAGCTGTACCCCAGCTGTACATATTATATTAGTTATAGTAATATAGAATTTATTTTCCTGAGATAGAGTCCTGTAGGTCTGGGGGAACTTACTAAAGAATAGTATAAACAATAACAATCTTCCCCATAGAGAGAGAGAGATGTTACATATAATATATATGTATTATATATGTTTAGAAGGTTTCAGGTCCTTAAACTCAGTGTTCATTACCAAACTTAGTATTCTTGAGTTCTACTTGTGCTATTTTCTTGCCATCTATGTTTATTCTATGTATAGAATTGATATATGGTTTATGAACATGCCATTTGTATTGTAGCTAGGTTTTTTTTTTTTTTTCAAACCAAGTTCTGAGGCGTATCAACATTCAAAATGAAACTTAAACATTATTGAAGGTTGTTTTGAAAAGATATTTATATGAAGCACATTCTGCCCTATGATTGCACCAATGTACACAATTATGATTTAATAAAATTATTTAAAAAAAAAGATACAATTATCAGGGGGAAAGAATCAGGGGTTGGCCTGGCTTAGGTACCTTTTTGGTCACTGTAGAATAAGAAGGGTAGAGAGAATGGGAATCTTTAATTAAAAGCTCATGTTCTTTGAAATTTGGCCAGAGGTTTATCTTTTGCTTTGTTTGGTAATTAAAAATTATATTTTATATGAATTTTGATATGTACTAAAGAAGACTTATACATATTCATTATAAAGCATAATAATACAGTGATCACCTGTGAAAGCATCACCCAACCTAAGTACCAGACTAATGTCAATAACTTGCATTTCCTTCTATGTTCCTCCTCTATCCTAACACCCCCATGTCTGGCTTCTTTTCCCAGAGAAAACATTTCAAAAGTGTCAATTTGCATTTGATGCTTGCATGAGAAAGAGCTGGTAGCTTAGTGTCCGGGGCTGAGGTCTAGAGATTTATTTCATCTCAGCTGATAGACCTATATATCTATGGCTGGGTTTGTTTCTGCACAGAGGCACAACTGTACACAACTCAATTCCCTCTGAAGAGGCTGCAGAGGTCATGCCCATGAGAATGGGCTTGAAGTCAGGTAGATCTGGCTGTAGATCTCACCTCCATTAGTAGATAAAAGTAAAACGTGTGTGTCTGCCTTGGTGTCAGGCCCTTGGCAGATGATATCTCAGTTATTCTTATGATTCTGTAGTGTCAGTGTCCCTCTGCTCATCTTCCCTGGCAAAGAAACTGGGATTCAAAGAAATTTTGGAATTTTTTCTGGATTTTCATCTAGCTAGAGACACAATCAGCATTAAGCAACCTTCAAGTCTTATTCCAAAGCTGCTTCTCCTTCTTCCTATTGGAAACTTTACCTTTCAAGTCAGTAAGGAAACAAAAGCAACCCTTCTTATGTGTGTGGAAGTTCTGATCAATGCAATAAAACATATAAAGAATACAGAAGAATTAATATTGGAAAACACAATTAAAATAGCCTTTTTAGATATCATAATTGTGTACTTTTAACCACTGTAAGAAATACTCTAAAAAGTAAGAAATAATAGAAGTGTCAATAAAGGAGATGAAGGCAAAATAAATATAATATAAATCACCAGGAGCTCTTTATTCCACGTCAGAATAATTATCTAAATTATTTACCAAGAATTCCTAGGAGGGTTGCATGTGTTATCTAATATAATATCTAATATAAACGAAAGGATAAAACTTTATTGAATAATATTAGAGAAGATGAATAGAGAGGCAGGTGCTCTATTGTACTTAAAAATCAGAAGGACTTCTTTTTCATTCACTCCATTTCTAAATTGGATCGAATCTATCTTAAAAATCTCAATACATTTTTAACTTAACAATGATTATAATTTTTAGTTGCAAAGATAGATGTCACTTATTGAGCACTTACTGGGTGGCAGGTATTCTTAGAAATGCTCTACATATGGTAGATATCTCAACTCCCACACAAAACAGATAGGCATATTTATTATTCCCATTTTGCAAATCAAAAGTCTGAGGATGAGGGAGGTTAACTAACTGAGGTTCACACAATGACCGATAAATCACTGAGCTGGGTTCTAATCCAGGCTATCTGGCTCCAGCATTCATGCAGTTACCACCACAATGTTCAACTAAGAGCATTAATTAGTATTTTTTTTTTGTTTTTTTCCACCCATTAATTAGTATTTTGAAAAAGAAAAAGATGGGGGGCTACATTTTCCCCATATAAGCAGGTGATGAATGGAATAGCATAGTCCAGAAATATGCATATGCGTATAAAGCATAATGTTAATAAATGACAAGAGACATTGTCTAAAAAAGTGAAGGGATTATTTAATACACATTGTTTTGCACACTTAGCTAGAATATTTTTGAAAAAAATTAACTTACTACTCCAATTTAATGCTTCATGATCAAAATAAATTTTAGATGACTAAAGTGTTAGATAACAGAAAGCATAGCAGCAAATATGTTGCTGCATGCCAGATTTCTAAAGAAATCACTATTGTTTTGTTACTTTGAAGTGTCAAAAGAAATCACAGAGGAAAAGGCTGACAGATTTGCTACATAAAGAATTGTAAATACATTAGCAACAAGAGCAAAATAACTTAGGTCAGCAGATGGGAAAGAATCACATCAAACATGACAACCATAGGCTTCAACCTGTGCTGAAAACTCTCATACGGGAGCTGAAAGTAGTGGTCCAGCTCTGCCCACAGTGCAGGCCAGGGAGGGGACACAAGGTAAACAGCTTCTGTAAAGGAGTAGGGCTGGTGTCTTGGGGACCCACTGTTGTGTGACCCGAGACGGGAGGGGCTGCAGCTTTGCCTCAGGTGTAAATTTGCTCTGTACATGGGGGGAAGGAAGCTGTCATTAGTGCTGACCTGTGTCCACCAGGGCTCTGGGAAATAGGAACAATCCCAGGGTAGGACAGGATGGGGTTTCCCCAGGGATGTGGTCTCTCTGGGAAGCTCGTTGACTCCAGAAAGTAGAAAGGAAGGAACCAGATCCTTCCTTTCCTGGATATGGAAAGTGCTGGAAAAGTTGTCCTGGGAAATCAACCTCAGTGACAAGGAAGGAAACTGCCTCTGTGGGTAAAGAAGAAGGTGGAGACAGTGTTCCCCAATAGCCTCTGGAAAATAAAAGGCCTATATAAGTGTGGAAAACAGGATCCCATGGAAGGTGGATTTTTCTTAGTTGTGAATACATTTTTTGCATGGTGGGAACAGGGCAGTGAGGCCTAAGGATAATCATCCCAGGACTCAGGAAGCCACGTGGGAACTTTTAGAGAAATAGAGGTGGTGAAGGATCTTGTGAGCCTTTATATTAAAAACCCATTTAACAAATGGAGAACAATTCATTCAACTGCAACGACAAATAGCAAAGAAACGCAGGATGGTGATCACTTTCACAAGGAACCAAGAGCATGAAGCTAAAGCAATGCTGAGAAAATGACTTTACATCAAAGAAATCGGTCTCCTGCTACTTGTAAGCTTCATGCTAACACAGAACTTTCTCTGTTTTTTTTTTTTTTTATTGTTGTTGTTACTGTCCTGTACCCAGAGGAGGATCTGTAGAGTAGATACTCAATAGTCATTAAATGTAAATGGTAAAACCCAGATGTCCAGTTTGTGACAAAATCTTGATAACTTAAACATTGCTGATGACACACTAAATTGCTTTAATGCTTGGAAAACAGACATGTGTATCATTATACAAATGCAGTGTTCAAATCTTTCAAACTGGTCAGTGCCTGCTCTTGGGAATTTATTTTAAGAAAATAACTGAACATCAAAATGAAGCTATACAAAGTTCTGTAATATGTGCAGTAGATGCTAGGATCTGACTGTTTATCCCTCCTTCCCCCATTGATATGTTGAAATCCTAGCCTCCAAGGTGATAGTATTAAGAGTTGGGATCTTTGGGAGCTGGTTAGGGGATGAAGGTAGTGTCCTGTGCCCTTACTAAGAGATCCCAGAGAGATTCTCGCCTCTTCCACAGACGAGGATACACACGGCAAGAAAGGTTCTGTTTATACACCAAAAGTGAGCATTCTCCAGACATCAAATCCACTGGCACCTTGATCTTGAATTTCCCAGTCTGTAAAACAGTGAAAAATAAATTTCTGGGCTCAGCACCTGTGGCTCAACAGGTGAAGGCGCCAGCCACGTACACCTGAGCTGGCGGGTTCGAATCCAGCCCGGGCCCGCCAAACAACAATGGTGGCTGCAACCAAGAAATGGCTGGGCATTGTGGTGGGCGCCTGTAGTCCCAGCTACTTGGGAGGCAGAGGCAGGAGAATTGTTTGAGCCCAGGAATTGGAGGTTGCTGTGAGCTGTGATGCCACAGCACTCCATCAAGGGTGACAGCTTGAGGCTCTGTCTCAAAAAAAAAAAAAATTCTGTTGTTTATAAACCACTCAGTGCATTGTATCCTCTTACAGCAGCCCAGACAGTAGGAAAAAAGTAAAAAAGAGAAAAAGAAAACAAAAGCAGAGAAGAGGTTAAAAAACTACATATATCGGCTAGGTGCCTGTGGCTCAACGGGTTAAGGCACCAGCCACGTACACCTGAGCTGGCGGGTTCGAATCCAGCCCAGGCCCGCCAAACAACAATGACGGCTGCAACCAAAAAAAAAAAAAAAAAAAAAAATTTACTGCAAAAAACTACATATAATCAATAAAATAGTCTTTATTCATTTAAAATAATAGTTAAGCAAACTCTCTGATATGGATAAACATGTTCTATAAGGTCAAGTGAATAAAGCAGATCACAGTGGCTCCCTGCTCCTTCCAGTAGACTGTGCTGAGGCACCACCCCTCCAGCTCTGCACTTCCACTGTGGGTGCAGATGCTACAGACACCTGACAAAGCTTCTGGGCCAGCATGATGCTGTTGGGCCTGCCAACAAGTGTGGCTGTTGCTGTTGCTGACACTAGGGGTGCTTCTTGTTAATGTCCCTGAAATCCCACCATGCCAACACCCACTTTAGTGCCCCCTTCTACTCTCCAGGTCCCCAAATTGCTCAATTTTGTCATCTTAACATCTCAGAGATGCTTTTGTGTAGTGTTAATTAACTCAATTAATTTATAGCAGATTCTTAGTCCTGGGACTCAAATATACGGACTGGCGTGGGGGGAAACATTAAATATTAGGGATGTTTACCTTTCATCTTTATCTGTGCTATGCTCAAAATCATCCCCCTCGTCCTAGTACTGTTTGGCTAAAAGCATGAGTCTAACCCAAATTTGTTTAGGGTGAGATTTTCTTAGGCAGCTCCTAACTCCTTCTCCCACATGCAAATCAGCCTGCAGTGGGCCTGACCCTTTAGTTTCTATTCATGTCCAGACATGTCTGAATTTTATGGTGACAAAAAATACTTAGGTGTGAATTGGGACCTCTGACATGAAAGTTAATTCTTTTGTTAAGTAGTACGATGTGATATGTGCTTTTATTTCAACACCATTTCTATATTTTGTGCTACATAGAAAAATGAAAATCAGCCATCCCTGGTATCTGTTACTTTCTTGACTGTTCTTAATCATACTTTAATCTTACACTTTTAAATTTAATTTTTAAAAAATTCCTAATACATAGCATACCTTGAAATCATCCTAAAATGTACAAAGGAAAAGTTGATCATCTGACCTCAGCCCTTCCAGTCCTGTTTTACCCGCCCTTAAAAGCAAATGTTAATAGTTTGATGTATGGTTTTCTTTACTTTTCTATTTTTCTTCATGGTCATACAAATAAATGCATGGGGAAGCTATAAGTATGTTGATGGCACCCTTTACACAAAATATAAAGCTTATTTTTTTCACTTAATGTTTCTGCTGGCTGTCTATCCAGGTAAACTCACATAGAGCCTACCAATATATTTATAGTAGCATAATACTCTGTAGTATAGATGTCTTCCACCTAATTCAATTGTTTCTCTAATTTTGGACAATTAGACTTTTTTTGTGATTATTTTAAAATGCTCCAATGAGTATTCACATGTTTGTATACATAGTGTAAATAAATACATATAGGAACACTGACAATCAAGTTCATTAATTCATCCTAGAAAAAGTGCTTTGAAGGGTGGACTGGGCGCTGGCAACAGTGCATAGCTTCCCAAGGAGAGTATTTCATAGGTGAGCACAGTGACATTCAGCAATGAAGTGTGTAGCACTTTTTCTAGGATGAATTCGCAAACGTAATTGTCTGACCTTGTACACACATATATTTACACATATACACATTAATTTTGATGCTTTTGTTTCTCTTGAGTCTGATATTTATATTGTTTCCTCACAAGTGTTTTATGTTTTAATGTAAGTTATTATTAATTTTCCAGAAGAGGATGGTAATTTATAATCTCATCGGTCATATATGCAGTTCTTCACTTCTTCACTGAAATTGAACTAAACTTTAATTTTTGTCAGTTTGATGGGTGGCTGAAAAATGGAATCTCATCAGTATTTTAAATGGCATTTCCCCAGCTACTTGTTAGGTTGTACATGTATACAGTATTTTCCTACCTTTATTGTCCTTTGAATTTCCCCTTCTGATGAAATTGTTTACTAACATGTAGGAGCTCGTTACCCCCTTTACTGTGTGCATTGAAGTCTGTGGTTTATCTTTTAAATTTGGTTAAGGATGTCATTTATTTGTCATGAAAAAATTTTTTTAAATGTCTGTAGTTAGTTAAGATTAGAGTTAATATAACTTTTCATTTATGATTTCTGGATATTCTATTTAGCCTTGAGGAAGACCTTTTTCCCCCAGGTTATATAAATTATTTTCTATATTTTCTATTTTTTTGTTTTATTATTTACTTTGAAGTCTTTAAACCATGGAATAAAAATATATTCTCTGTGTGTATGTGTGTGTGTGTGAGGTGAGGTCAAGTGGCAAGTTTGTTCTTCCAGGTGAGCATCTGGAGTTATTTGTTTCTTAAAGATTCAACTTTGCAAAATCCTTAATTTCCCTGCTACACTGACTGCCCATCACATTCACCTGCAAAGGCCAATGTCTTGATCAACTATTTATTGCCTGCATATTTGTTCCTGGGCTGCGAAAAACTGCTGGGAAAAAAATGAGCAAAATGCATGAAAGCATTTTTATTACTGACAATTCATGGTTGCCAATGTCAGCTGAGTTGTCAGTGCTTCCTGAAAACAATTATTTGAGTTCCAATCAGGGCCATTTAAGAACTCACCATTTGAAGGAGCTTTGCCCCTCTACCTTTCTTCTCATCCTTCAGATTGCTCTCTATTTCCCAGAAACAATAAAGGCAAACAGATGGCTATGCTTTGAAAGTCCTAAGACCCTCCCGGCACCTCCACTTTCTCCACTCCAGAGCTGTCCCTCAGGAAAACCATTCCATGAGATTCTCTGCGTCCCATTCCCTCCCGCCTCCCTAGAGACCTTGCTCCAACTGTCTGTTAGCTGCTTTCATATGTAAATTCTGTATTGGATTTTCTTTGTTATCATTTAAGCATATTCAAACCTCTTTCATCTTAAAACCCCAAATCTTTCATTATTCCCTTCTAGTTACTGTCCCTCCCTCTGTTTTCCCAGCTCAGCTGTGGACTCCACTTCTCATTACCTGCTCACTCATAACCTTTCTCAGTCTAGATTTATTCCTAATCTTTATACCGAAGTTGCTCTGAACTAGTGATTCCCGAACTGGGAGTGATTTTGCCTCCTGGGGACGTTTGACATTGTCTGCAGATATTTTAGGTTGTCACAACTGGGGTGGGGCACAGGAGTGATGGAGGTTGGTACTGTCTTCCTATGAGTAGAGGCTATGGATTTTGCTAATCATCCTACAATGTATGGGATCATCCACCACAGTGAGGTTTTCTTTGGCCTGAGTGTCAATGGGGCCAAAGTTGAGTCCTTGCTCTATGCAAAAGTCACCACTGATGTCCTAGTTGCTGAAGCCAAAGACCAGTTGCAGTTTTGATCTTCTTGACTTCTGTGAGGTGCAAGGCACCATTCTGACTCTGCTTTTTGGAGACCCTGTCTTCCTTTGGCCTTTCTACTTTTGCTCTTTTTTTGGATAACCTTTTACTTCTCTGAGTGCTCATCAGCATTCTTGGTGGCCTAGTGTTTGAATATACCTTTTTTCTAGAGATTGAGCCTCAATTTCCTTGTTACCTTTCACACTGTCCTTAGATGATTTTATTTACTTCCATAGTATTAATTTCTGAATATACACTGATATCTTCTAAACCCATATTTTAACCTAAAGCCGTAACTCTTCCCCTGTCTCCAGAATTCAAATAACATATAATCTCCTGCCTGTTGAACATCTCACATACATGAAACTGAACTCACGAGGGTACTCCCCCATCCTTCAAAACTTTGTGTTCCTAAGACTCCAGCTAGGATGGTGCTGCCAATCACCTGGCATCCCAAATCTAGAAACTTGGAAGGGATTCTTTAGTTTTTCTTTTCACTCACTTCAAATCCCCAACAAATCTTTGTTACCTATTAGTTTGTTCTTATTAATTTCACTTGTATCTGTCCACTTATCTCTGTTCCCAATCCAAGCACCTGGATTACAGCAACAACCTCCCAACTGCTTTTATTAACAAATATTTCCCCATTCGATCTCAGAAGTTGTTTACGGAATTAACTTTCAGAAGTGCAAATCAGACTAGACTTACATTGAAAATCCCACAATTTGGCCGGGTGTAGTGGCTCATGTCTATAATCCTAGCACTCTGGGAGGCTGAGGTGGGTGGGTCACCTGAGCTCACGGGTTTGAGATCAGCCTGAGGAAGAGAGAGATCTCTGTTGTTAAAAATAGCTGGGCCTGTAGTCCCAGCTACTTGGGAGGCTGAGGCAAGAGAATCACTTGAGCAAAAAGTTTGAGGTTACTGTGAGCTATGATGCCATAGCACTCTACTGAGGGAGACAAAGTGAGATTCTGTCTCCAAATAAATAAATAAATAAATAGATAAAATCCCACTATTTTCTTCCTCTCCTAAGTAAAAGCTAAATTCCTAGACATACCTTGAAAAGCCATTCATGCTGATAACTTGCTTGAGAGCAAGTTCACGTTGTATTTATTTTGTTATAGTAAAGTGTTTGGTACATGTTGGGGAAATAAATAAATAAACAGAAGAACACATTTCTAGAAAAAAGCTATCACATACCTGTATTCCTTTAGTGTTAAAAGCTAAAGTTAATTTTTTATGTTTCCTTTGTAATTATTTGAGTAGTTTTTTTATTAAATAATAAACAAGAAAGAATATTATACTGGACACCATTAAAAATTATCTCAGAATTGAGAGATAAGAATAAAATAGACCTTGAGAAAATGCTTGGAAGTTTAATCATTATACCAATTTTATACTGTATATTGAAGGTTTTGATGCATATTTCAAATCACTTGAAAGGATAAGGCTCATGTTTAAAACACCTATCACTGCAGGTTGAAATCTTAGAGAGTAAGGTATTCTGATATCTACAACTAACTTTCAAATAGTAGAGGAAAAATGTTATACATATCATACATATATGTATATACACGTGTTTGTATATACATAACACCCACTGAAACACATGCACACACATGTATATATAGAGAAAGAGAGAGAGAGGAAATGGCAAATATTGACAATTAGTGAATACAGGTGCCTTCATCAGGGTTCTTCAGAGAAACAGATGGGAGATACATGCACACAAACACCGAGACACGCACAGACTCACACACGTACACACAGACAATCCAGGAAAGCCTGTGGTATGATTCCAATCTGAAGTTGAAGGCCTGAGAACCAGAAGCATTTGCGGTGTAAAACCTAGTTCAAGGACAAGAGAAGACCAATGTCTAGCTCAAGCAGGCAGAAAGGAAACAAAAAAGGTTCTTACCTCTGCCTTTTGTGTTTTCAGGCCCTAGATAGAAGAGGCCCACTCACATTGAAGAGGGCAATCATCTTTACTGATTCTACCAACTCAACCACCAATCTAATCTGGAAGCATGCTCATGGACACACTCAGCAATTAAGTTTAATCTGGGTACCACTTGACCCAGTCACATCAACATGCAGAATTAACCATCACAACAGGTGAGGAATATATAAATATTCATTGTACTACACTTTTAGAATTCTGATGTTTTAAAAATTATCAAGGTAAATTTTCACAAAAAAGAACATCAACAGCAGTGCTTGAAGGCTCATTTTAAAATAATCTCAACAACCTTAAGATTGTAATAATTTTGAAAAATTTGCTTATTTAATATAAAAAGTTTTATGTAATTTTATTTTTACTTCTTTATAAAATTGAATGCTTTTCACATATTTGTTGTGAAAAGCATGTATTTGTTTCTTCTTTTATAAATTACCTTCACTTGTGTTTCAATTGGAGGATTCATTTATTAAGAGCTCTTTATATACATTAATTGTTTGATGCTTTGATTGATCAACAGATAACCCCAAAGGACATGTCATTACATAAGAATTTCATATGTGATTAGAGCCAGTACCAGAAACCCATAGAAAATAAATAGGAAAAGTTAGCAAACTCTGTCTCATACATTCATATTTGAGATTTTTACTATATCTCAAAGTATTATAAATACAAAAATTAATGCTACATGATTCACATGCTTATTGTAAAAAAGTACAAAATTCTAAAAATGTTAAAACAAATATAGATAATTATTGGTTGACCTGGGGAATGAAAAGAAATTTCTGTAAAATAATGGAAGAAAAAACAAAAAAACTGGCAATATATTTCATAGTATACAAACTTAAAAAATTACATAAACACCAAAGGTGGAGCAAGATGGTGGCCGAGTAACAGCTTCCTTGCAGCTGGGCACGGTGAGACTGTGGAGAGAGGACTTACAGCATCTCTGGCAGGCAGGATCTACCCAGAAACTTCCCTTTGGGGACACAGGGAGAGAGCATGAGGCTTCTGGACACCCTGAGGAAGGCAAAAGCGGCAGAGATTGGGCAAGTGGTTACCTCTGTTCATTTGGTCTGATCCTGTCGGCGGCTGCGGGTAGGGCAACAGTGGGACTGCAAGCTGGAAAGGCCTTGCCTGTGAGCTGTTTGGGTTTTTTTTGGACTTGGCACTCGGTTGAACTGCCTTGGGAGAACTTGGGCAGGAGTGCAGGGGTTTTGGAGTGTTGTCTGGGGCCCCAGACTGGGCCACCGAGCCAGATGGAGCTGCCAGTGTTTGGTGGTGGGCTGTGTGGAGCCATTGTGGGAGAACTTCCCTGGCAAGCTCCACCCTCAGGGTAGCAGAACAGGCATCGGGTGGGAGTGAGTAATCTAGTGACTGAGCAGCCTAAAGGCGGGGACTGAGACGCCTCATAGCCTTAGCCCTCAGGGGCATAGGGTGAGACTAGTTTTGGCACACTGGGTAAGTGGATAGCCACTACAGGAGTGATCCCAGCCACAGCGCTTTCCTGGGAAAGCTTCTGCTTAGCCCAAGTTAGCAATTTAAAGTATCTTCTAAGCAGGCTGAGGAGGATTTAAAGCTCTCCACCCTGCAGGGTTTGAGAAATCATTAGAAATACAGGGTCACTCCCTACAAAGACCCAGTAACAACAGAGTGATTCTGCCAGGGTCTGATCTGGGAGAGACACCTCCCCAACTCTGAGGATGGTCATAGGCAACAGTGAAAAATAATCATGAGGCGGAATCAATAGAAAAACTCTGGCAATATGAATAACCAGAGTAGATCAACTCCCCCAAGGAATGACAAGGTAGATGAAGCACAAGATCCCTTGCATAAGCAAATGACTGAGATGTCAGAAGTTGAATTCAGAGTCTGTATAGCAACTAGGATCAGCGCAATGGAGGAAAAGATGGAATTAGAATTTCAAGCAGGAATCCAAAAGATGACCCAAAAGATGTCTCAAGAACTGAACGAGTTCAAAGAGAAAATGACCAAAGATATTGACACATTGAGACAGGAAGTTGTAGCCCTCAAAGATCTGAGAAATACAGTAGAATCCCTCAGTAACAGAATGGAGCAAGCAGAAGAAAGGATTTCTGAAACTGAAGACAGAGACTT
>CAUYRH010097119.1:0-10927 GCA_963574655.1 Perodicticus potto
CTACAGGCACCCGCCACAACGCCTGGCCATTTTTTGGTTGCAGCCGTCATTGTTGTTTGGCGGGCCCGGGCTGGATTCGAACCCGCCAGCTCAGGTGTACGTGGCTGGCGCCTTATCCCGTTGAGCCACAGGCGCCGAGCCAACTTAAGGGCATTCTTAAGATAAAATGTTGAACATCTGTGTGGATACTTAGAAAATAGGAAGAATTATAAAAGCGATCAACATATTAAATTCCATAAGCAATATATAATACTAAACAACTGTAATACTAATAGGAAGAATTATAAAAGCGAGTTCAACATATTAAATTCCATAAGCAATATATAATACTAAACAACTGTAATACCAAACAGTCCCCCAACATTAACATGTAGTTGTGGCTAAATTACTTATTTCAGAAATACCAAGAAATTCTCACCAATGGTATATCACTCAGTATTAATTTATTTGTTCTTGTAGTACATCTACATCTAAAAGACGTTTGGGTCAAATGTATTTTAAGCAGAATTTATTAAATTTTAGAAATACAGTACTCGTATTACATACTGTGAACCATCCCACCAAAGAATGAGGCAATACCTGTAGTCAAATACATTATTCTAAAGAAAATGTAAAAATATTCATACAAAGCAGAATTCTTAAAAAAAAACAAAACAAAACACGAACCCACCACCTTCACAAAAAATCCACTATGGGCTCAGTGCCTGTGGCTCAACGGGCTAAGGCGCCAGCCACGTACACCTGAGCTGGCGGGTTCGAATCCAGCCCAGGCCCGCCAAACAACAATGACAGCTGCAACCAAAAACTGGCCGGGCGTTGTGGCGGGCGCCTGTAATCCCAGCTACTTGGGAGGCGGAGGCAAGAGACTCGCTTGAGCCCAGGAATGGAAGGTTGCTGTGAGCTATGATGCCACGGCACTCTATCCAGGGTGACAGCTTGAGGCTCTGTCTCAAAAAAAAAAAAAAAAAAGAAAAAAAAAATCCACTATGAATACGTGTTGCATTCTTACGGCAGGTCAGGTCAGCGTTTGCTAACAGATTACCTTGCACCAAACATGAGAAAATGTTAGGATTTCTGGATCTTTCTGAATTTCAGAACTGCACATAGAAAAGTGAAGATGTAGCAGAGGAGTATTTGCCAGTCAGTTTCAAATACTTTTAAGGGTACAAATATACTATTTATTGCCCTCAAAGTAGCTAAAAAGCTTGTAATATTTTGAAAGATGCATAAAAATTCTAAGCTAAGAAAATTTCCTGTCAAAATATCTTTGAGAAAGACATTTATAAAAGTGGAATTATTGAGGAAATATGGAACAGGCTTTTGGTACCATTTACAGTAAAACCAATCAGACCAACTTCAACAAGCTGGAGAACTGGGAAAGAAAAGAATTTAAATGAATAGAATTAATACAAAATCAGTAAACTGCTCCCAACCATGTTCCCCAATCAAGAACTTTTTACCTTTAATGATTTGGCCCCTTTTTTGTTACCCACGAACATGGATTTCTCATCAAAATGCATAGGGAAAGACCTGATAAAAAGGACAGTATTATGTTACAGATGAAAAATCTAAGTACTTTGTATAATAAATCTTAGAGAGTTTTCTTTTCCTACAAATATTTAAAATTTTTTTTTTTTTGCAGTTTTTAGCTGGAGCTGGGTTTGAACCCACCACCTCTGGTACATGGGGCCGGCACCCTACTCCTTGAGCCACATGCACCACCCCTAAAATTCATTCTTTACTCATATGTAACGTTTAGTGTGAAGTAGGAAGGTAAACAGTTTCACATATAAACTACTTAATAAAAGACTAAAGATACAGGTAGTAATTCATAAGACTATAATGTTTTAAAGAAATGACATTTTAAAATGTTAGAGCAAGGAGAGACAAAAAAGAAATAGAACTTGTTTGATAAAACAATTTAAAAATTTAACTGAAAACCTATGTGAAAAGTAGGTAACACTTATTGTTCTTTTAAAACTTAATACATAATTTAAACACTTCCTAACATAACTTTTTCTCTGTGCTATTTTAACAACCAATAAACTCAAGTTTATAGACCAAGCATTATTTTTAAAATGTTATATTCTAGAAAGTAAGCGTAATGTTTCCTTACATATTCACTTAATGCTAACACACTTAAAATAGCATCTAAATTTAAATATTGGGCTTGGCTCCTGTAGCTTAGCAGCTAGGTTTCCAGCCATATACAACAACGCTGGCAGGTTTGAACCCAGCCCGGGCCCACCAAACGACAGTGACAACTACAACCAAAAAATAGCCAGGTGTTGTGACAGGTTACCTGTAGTCCCAGCTACTTAGGAGGCAAGAGAATCATTTAAGACTAAGAGTTTGAGGTTGCTGTGACGCCATGGCACTCTACTGAGGGGGACGTAGTTGAGACTCTGTCTCAAAAAAAGAAAAAATAAATAAAAATAAATATTGTTAACTATAAGAATATAAAGCTGGGCAGCACCTATAGCTCAATGAGTAGGGCGCCGGCCCCATATACCGAGGATGGCAGGTTCAAACCCGGCCCCCAGCCAAACTGCAATAAAAGAAATAGCCAGGCATTGTGGCGGGCACCTGTAGTCCCAGCTACTCGGGAGGCTGAGGCAAGAGAATCACCTAAGCCCAAGAGCTGGAGGTTGCTGTGAGCTGTGACGCCATGGCACTCTAACCAGGCAATAAAGTGAGACTCTGTCTCTTAAAAAAAAAAAGAATATAAAACTGACAATGTTAAAGTAACATTGAATTTTTGTACTACAAAAGTATAGTCAATTCTCAAGTGTGAAAGTTTCTGCAACAAAGCTTTATTTTTTATTTTATTTTATTTTTTTGAGACAGAGCCTCAAGCTGTCACCCTGGATAGAGTGCTATGGCATCACAGCTCACAGCAACCTCCAATTCCTAGGCTCAAGCGAGTCTCCTGCCTCCACCTCCAAAGTAGCTGGGACTACAGGCGCCCGCCACAACGCCCGGCCATTTTTTGGTTGCAGCCGTCATTGTTGTTTGGTGGGCCGGACTGGATTCGAACCCGCCAGCTCAGGTGTACGTGGCTGGCGCCTTAGCCCGTTGAGCCACAGGCGCCGAGCCTACAACAAAGCTTTACAGATGCTTTTTAGTCAACATTTTAACAAATATTTTTAATATTTTTTTTTTTCTCTCACAGCAGCAACCTCAAACTCTTGGGCTTAAGCAGTTCTCTTGTCTCAGCTTGCCAAGTAGCTGGGACTACAGGTACTCATCACAATGCTCGGCTATTTTTTTGTTTGTTTGTTTTTGTTTTTGGCCAGGGCTGGGTTTGAACCTGCCACCTCTGGCCTATGGGGCCAGTGCCCTACTCCTTTGAGCCATAGGCACCGCCCCACTCGACTATTTTTTCTGTTGCAGTTGTCATTGTTGTGTAGCTGGCCTGGGCTAGGTTCGAACCCACCAGCCTTGGTGTATGTGGCTGACGCCGTAACCAGTGTGCTATGGGCACTTAGTCATAAATACTTAATTTCTATTGATCATTTTCCTTCTTAGTTCTAATTCTCCCTTTTCCTAACTTTTAGGAGTCAGTTTTTATTGTACATTCAACACTACCCCATTTGAATAGAGAGCGGAAAACTTAAGATCCCTAATGTAGTCACAATTCTTACTTTGTATCTTGAAAGATGTCCAGTAGAAGGGTTTTTGTGTCAGCATCTTCTTCTGCATTTCCAGTGTAAAGGTCGACAATCGAACGCTCAAAATACGGAGCCACCTTTGACAAAGCTCGAAGCTCAATCAAGTATAAAAAGTACAGATTTTTCAGCCTTCTTGGGCCTTCTCCTTTGGTTTCCACAGGGTCAAAGCGGCGCTTAAATTCTTTGATATTAGGTCCCCAGCTAGGTTTACCCCAGGTTTCTAAAGAGAAATAATACATTATGTTCTTTTAGTAAACCAGGTATTTTTTTCCTTTAGAGAACATGTATTTTCCCCCAATACTTTTTATGCTATTAAAAGGCAAAATTTCCCTGTAAATGTCTGCTTACCTTCCAAAAGATAATTTGCACATAGATGTAAATTGATACTAGCATGAAGTCCTGATATAAGCTTATAGAAGACTCTTTTCTCCAGACACAAACCTATTCAGAAAAATATTGAAAAAGAAATCACACCCATTTAGGTAACAGAAATAATTGAGTCAAGGAGATTCAGTACATAGGCTTATTTTTAATGTTAAGATTCAATGACATTAGGAATAAATCAAGGAATAATATAAAAACAATTAGATCAAGATTCTTTCATTAGGCGGCAAAATAGGATTCTGGCTTTAGAATGGAGTTAACCAAATATAATAATAAATTAACTCAAAATAAAACAGAAAAGTTTGGGCTAGTGAAGGTCCAAACACTATGGGTGAAGTTTCCATGTTACCCGGAAGGCAACAGCACAAGTATCAATATTTTTGTGATTTAAGCTAAGAACTTACCAAAGCAAATGTAATTAATTATAAAGTCACCGCTTTGACTTAATAGCTGTTTCTCCTTTTCCCTTCTCTATGTGTTCTTTTGTTGAACTTACATGACAGTGGAGGAAAAGGGTCTTGCTAACTTTTCTCCCCTGGAATTCTTACATTCCACTTGCAGGGAGCTGAAACTTGGTAAACAGGTATCCAGGAATTTCAACTAATAAAAAAATGCATGTGGACTATTTATATTTGCGTAGCATTGTGAGATGGAGTTCAGGAATGTGACAGAAAATTATTTTATACCGCTCACTATTGACCTTGGTAGAGTGCCGTGGAGTCATAGCTCACAGCAACCTCAAACTCTTGGCCTTAAGCGATTCTCTTGCCTCAGCCTCCCAAGTAGCTGGGACTACAGGTGCCTGCCACTACACCCGGCATTTTTTTGTTGCAGTTGCCATTGTTGTTTAGCTGTCCCAGGCCAGCTTCAAACCCACCACCCTTGGTATATGTGGCTGGCGCCCTCACCATTGGTGCTATGAGCGCCGGGCCTTTTTTGAGACAGAGTCTCACTATGTCACCCTCATGAGTGCCGTGGCATCACAGCTCACAGCAACCTCAAACTCTTGGGCTTAAGTGACTCTTGACTCTGCCTTCTGAGTAGTTGGGACTACAAGTGCCTGCCACAATGCCCAGCTATTTTTTGTTGTAGTTGCCATTGTTGTTTAATAGGCCTGGGCTGGGTTTGAACCCGCCAGCCCCGGTGTATGTGGCTGGCACCCTAACCATTGAGCTAAGGGCACTGAGCCTATACAGTCTTCTTTTTTTGAGACAGAGCCTCAAGCTGTCACCCTGGATAGAGTGCTGTCACATCACAGCTCACAGCAACCTCCAATTCCTGGGCTCAAGTCTTCACATTCCAAGGAGTCTCCTGCCTCTGCCTCCCAAATAGCTGGAACTACAGGCGCTGGCCACAACACCGGGCCATTTTTTGGTTGCTGCGGTCGTTTGGCAGGCCCGGGCTGGATTCGAACCCGCTAGCTCTGGTGTACATGGCTGGCGCTTTAGCCTCTTGAGCCACAGGCGCCAAGCCCTACACAGTCTTCTTAACTTGGCTTTTACTCAAAACTTGTGACAGAGGTCAAGATACTCCCACTCTCCTACCCTAGTCCTGACTCTGTTTCCCCCGCTCCCCCCTCGACTCTCTGGCCTCAGCCTTTCGAGTAGCTGGGACTACAGGCGCCTGCCACAACGCCTGGCTATTTTCTGGTTGTAGTTGTCATTGTTGTTGGCAGGTCCTGGCTGGATTCAGACCTGCCAGCTCTGGTGTATGTGGCTGGCACCCTAGCTGCAGAGCTACAGGCGCTGAGCCCCTACCTCTGTTTTAAAAGATGTTCTTTTATAATACTAATACAGACTGTGAATGTACTCAGTATCACTACAAATAACCAAGATGGTAAATTTTATGTTTAACTTCACCACAATAATAATAATAATTATTTTTTGAGACAGTCTCACCATGTCACCATGGCATTGTAGGTGCCGAGCCCACAATAAATATGTTTCTGAGAAATGTAATATTCTTCATAGGAAATTTTAAAATAAAATGCAGAAAAGTAAGTTTTAAGAAGTCATTGGATACAGAGCAATTGGTTTTTTCCTTTTTCACCATGCAACAGTTTTGGGGTTTTTTTATGCTCTCCACAGGGTTGGGGGAATAGACTTTAACAGTGGAAAGTAAGATACTGTCTCCTTTAGATGCTGAGGAAATTTTTTTTTTCTTTTTTTGAAACAGAGTCTCACTTTTATCACCCTCGGTAGAGTGCTGTGGCTTCACAGTCACAGTTCACAGCAACCTCCAGCTCTTGGGCTTAGGTTATTCTCTTGCCTCAGCCTCCCAAGTTTAGCTGGGACTACAGGCGCCCGCCACAACTACCCGCTATTTTTTGTTGTAGTTTGGCCAGGGCTGGGCTTGAACCTATCACCCTTGGTATATGGGGCCGGCGCTCTACCCTGAGCCACAGGCATCTCCCAGGAAATTTTTTTAATGTACGATTATTAATGTGGTTTACTTTACATCTTTTCAAGATTTTCTGAATCAATTTACTCTCTTTTTTTA
The DNA here is from genome assembly GCA_963574655.1 of Perodicticus potto. NCBI lineage: Eukaryota > Metazoa > Chordata > Mammalia > Primates > Lorisidae > Perodicticus > Perodicticus potto. Next base: position 6,555 of record CAUYRH010097119.1, read on the forward strand.
ATATCCTACTATAGATGGCTCTGAAACAAGTAGTCTCTTATAGGAATAAATAATTGTTTTGAGATCTTATTCCCTAAAAGAGAACTCTTGCTAGAATATTTCAATTGTCATGGGTGGGAACCAAAAGATAGAAATTTAATTCTTATTTTATAGCTTCCTCTTAAAAGTATATGACCCATTTTGCATGTTTATAGGAAATACAAACAGTGTGAATAACTTTAATAAAATATCAAGTACTAACTATTCTAGTAAAACTGTTCATCAAATCTGTTATCAAATACCAAAATGATCTGACTTGAGGCTGGGCACTGTGGTTCATGCCTGTAATCCCAGCACTCTGGGAGCCTGAGGGGGGCTGACCGCTTGACCTCAAGAGTTCGAGACCAGCCTAAGCAAGGGCAAGACTCCCTCCCCCCCAAAAAAGGCTGGTGTTGTGGTGGGAGCCTGTAGTCTCAGCTACTTGGGAGGCTGAGGCAGAAGGATTTCTTGAGCCCAAGAGTTTGCTACTGAGGGTGACAAAGTGAAACTGTCTCAAAAAAAAAAAAGATTAGATTTGAAGTTTACGTTCTTTTTTCCTAATGTACATCTCTATAAGCAATACTTAGGTCCAATAAAACAGCTAGACTAGAGATGGGACAGCAGGCAGTGCAAAGCTCTGATTACTCTTGTAAACTAAATGCTATTTTCTTTTTCTTTTTTTTTTTTGCAGGTTTTGGCCAGGGCTGGGTTTGAACCCGCCACCTCCAGCATATGGGGCCGGTGCCCTACTCCTTTGAGCCACAGGTGCTGCTCCATAAATGCTATTTTCCACAATTTGTATCTTTAGAGTAAGAGAGAGAAGAACTAAGTGTCTTCTCCTACATAGGCTATTTTTCAATATTACCCCCAACAGTATTTGCACATCAATAATGTTCACTTTGGCTCGGTGCCTGTGGCTCAAGCGGCTAAGGTGCCAGCCACATACACCTGAGCTGGCGGGTTCGAGTCCAGCCCGGCCCGCCGAACAACGACGGCTGCAACCAAAACATGGCCGGGCGTTGTGGCGGGTGCCTATAGTCCCAGCTACTTGGGAGGCGGAGGCAGGAGACTCGCTTGAGCCCAGGAATTGGAGGTTGCTGTGAGCTGTGATGTGATGGCACTCTACCCAGGGCGACAGCTTGAGGCAGTCTCAAAAAAAAAAGTTCATTTTAATAATGGCCAATATATACATATAGATAATTAAAAACAAAGAAAAATCATGTTCATAAGATTACATGATCAATTAACAAAGATAGGCTAGAATTTTTTTTTTTTGAGACAGAGCCTTAAGCTGTCACCCTGGATAGAGTGCTGTGGCATCACAGCTCACAGCAACCTCCAATTCCTGGGCTCAAGCGAGTCTCTTTCCTCAGCCTCCCAAGTAGCTGGGACTACAGGCGCCCGCCAAAATGCCTGGCCATTTTTTGGTTGCAGCTGTCATTGTTGTTTGGCGGCCCGGGCTGGATTCGAACCCGCGAGTTCAGGTGTACGTGGCTGGCGCCGTAGCCCGCTGACCCACAGGCGCCGATAGGCTACAATTAACTATTTAGTTTACCTCTGTAGAGTTCCTATAAGGTTATGGCTATTATTTTTCCTTTGTCACTCAATTTGCTTATCTTTCGTGAATATATTTTAACTTTTAGTTTCACAAACAAATAGTAATTTGGTTATTTTAAAGTATCATACATTCAGTTATTGCCATAAGTTTATTAAAATCCTAGAACATTTATGCTTTCCATTAATAACATTTTATATATATATATATATATATATATTTTTTTTTTTTTTTTTTTGCAGTTTTTGGCCAGGGCCGGGTTTGAACCTGCCAACTCTGGTATATGGTGCCAGCCCCCTACTCCTTTGAGCCACAGGTGCTGCCTCAACATTTTATATTTTCAACACTAGAAATAACAAGAATGCAAAAGTATCTAAGACATTGGGATCTATAATGCCTTATCTTTTAATTAGACAAATTTAGATTATATTAACTTGGGTAAACTTGGTTAGAACCTTTTTTTTTTTTTGTAGAGACAGAGTCTCATTTTATCACCCTCAGTGGAGTACCGTGACATCACACAGCTCACAGCAACCTCCAACTCTCTTGCCTCAGCCTCCCTAGTAGCTGGGACCACAGGTGCTCGCCACAAAGCCCGGCTATTTTTTTTTTATTGCAGTTTGGCCGGGGCCAGGTTTGAACCCGCCACCCTTGGTATAAGAGGCTCACACCCTACTCACTGAGCCACAGGCGCCTCCAAGTTAGAACATTTTGAATTCAAATTTATCTTCCCTTCCTGGTTTTTTCTATAAAATGTACTTTTTTCCTTCCAAAAGAACATTTCTACTTTAAAAACAGATTTGCATACTGGTTACTAGAAAAGTAGTTTGGATTAGCATTATATACAGGATGGAAATAAGACCAGGGAACCTGTTGTGAAAATGTGGTGATAGTATTTCTGGACTGTGTATTTATGTAACAGTAATTTTTTGGCTGGCCAATATCCTTAAAATTTTTACATAATTTTATCCCAAGATGTGACAACTTAACACAAATGTTATTTGCTTTCAAACACTGTCAAAACTATGTCATATAGATAATAAAATTCTAAAGCTTATAAAATATAGTATGTAAACCTATATGCTCAATAAAACGTACATAATAGTTTCAATACATTTTTTAACAAAAACCATATGTAAAACACTTAAGTTTACCTTCTAGCCATGTATAGAATGATTCTCCTAAAAAAAGAGGCATAGAAAATTGGGTTAAAATATTTTATGTGGTCATTTGTAAAATAAATTAGGTCTATAAAATATTTTTTACTTTGACAGATTAAGTAATACTTCTAGATATGTTTACTTCAGGGAAGTGCAAAAATAGGTATATGATTCTAGAAAATAAAGCCCACAAATAATTTAAGTAACTTTAAGGATATTGTTCTTACAAATGACATTTTGACTATTAAAATTCTTCAGAGAACATTTCATTCATAATACTTTGTTAAATCTTACTAATTAAAGGTTTAAATATCTAAAAGCATGGCAGCAAACAGTTTATCTTAAATTTGCTTTTTTTTTTTTTTTTGGGCCTGGGCTGGGTTTGAACCCGCCACCTACGGCATATGGGGCCGGTGCCCTACTCCTTTGAGCCACAGACACCACCCAAATTTGCTTTTCATTATAATAACCACAGGACTTTTTTAAAATTTGAAGGTAAATTTTTTTTCTTTGAGACAGAGTATCACTATGTCACCCTCGGTAGAGTGCCGTAGTATTCACAGTTCACAGCAACCTCAAACTCTTGGGCTTAGGTGATTCTCTTGCCTTAGCCTCCCCAGTAGCTGGGACCACAGGCACCCGCCACAATGCCCGGGTATTTTTTGTTGTTGTAGTTGTTCGTTGTTTTTTGTTTTGTTTTTTTTAGCTGGCCTGGGCTAGTTCAAACCCACCACCCTTGGTGCATGTGGCCAGTGCCATAACCACTATGCTACAGGTGCTGGAAATTTTTTGATTAAACAAAAACTTGTTTAATACAAAAAATTACAGTAGAACCACTGTACATAGTTGACCTCATTTTCATGAGGTCATGAAACCATGTACATACCAGCACAGTAGGCCTAGTTCCTTATGTTGACCACCTATATATGTTCACTTACAGAAGTTCAACTTTATTTCTGATTCCATTCTTTCCAAAAAAGCTAGTTTTATTTCCTCATTTACCTAACATTACTAACTTTGAAAGTATACCTTAATTTTCAATATAATTCTTCAGAGAAGGTAATGAGTAGAATATGAAAGGGCTTGACTTATTAGAGTACTAATGCCATAAGAACTATTCCTGTTGCTGGGGAGACGTTGGTCAAAGGATACAAAATTTCAGGTAGGAAGAATAAATTCAAGTAATCTATTGCACAACAAGGTGACTACGGTTAATAACGATTGTTTCTTGAAATTGCTAAGAGAGATTTTTAACTGTTTTCAGGATAAGGCTGTGAGGTAATGCATATATTAATTCGCTCAATTTAGCCATCTCACAAAGTATCATGTTGGACATGATAAAAAAAAAAATTTATTTGTCAGTTTAAAAATAGTAACTATTCCTGGACCAATAATCTTCTTGAGTGTTTAAACAAAAGAAGATGGGCTCAGCACCTGTGGCTCAACGGGCTAAGGCGCCAGCCACGTACACCTGAGCTGGCGGGTTCGAATCCAGCCTGGGCCCGCCAAACAACAATGACGGCTGCAACCAAAAAATGGCCGGGCGTTGTGGCGGGCGCCTGTAGTCCCAGCTATTTGGGAGGTGGAGGCAGGAGACTCGCTTGAGCCCAGGAATTGGAGGTTGCTGTGAGCTGTGATGC
>CAUYRH010097122.1:0-56077 GCA_963574655.1 Perodicticus potto
ACCTACTAAATGCAGAACACAAATGTTTTCACACAATAAACGAGAAAATCCCATGAAGGTTATGTCGAACAGTTGGATGAAAATATTTCAGATTGTATGTGAAGCCCGCACACTGTACCCCATGATTGCACTAATGTACACAGCTATGATTTAATAAAAAATAAAAATTAAAAAAAAAGAAAAGAATAAATAAATGGTTTATTATAAAGCTAAAAAGCTTCTGCACTGCTAAGGGAATGACAACTAAAGCAAACAGAATAGGAGAAGATATTTGCATGCTACAAATCTGAAAAATGGGTGGTAACTAGAAACTACAGAGAACTCAAACCAATCAACAAGAAAATAACCAATGATCCCATTTATCAGTGAGCAAGAGACAAGAACTAAACCTCCAAAGAAGACATATGAGTGACCAACAAATACATGAAAAAATGCTCATCGTCTCTTATAATCAGAGAAAAGCAAATGAAAACCACCTTGAGATATAACTTAACCCCAGTGAGAAAAACCCACATCACATAATCCCAAAGCTTCATTTTCTTTGAGTCTACTGTTAAGGGTATTCTGTCTTTGATTTGATTCTCAGCTTGACTTTTATTGGACTAGATGAAGGTTACTAATTTGTGACATTGATTATATATCCTGAGACACTACTGTATTCCTGGATCACTTCCAGGAGCCTCATGGTTGAATTTCTGGGTTTTTCTAAGTGTAAGATCATATCAACAAAGAGCAAGAGTTTGACCTCATCAGTTCTCATTTGAATACCCTTGAAATACCTCTCTTACCTAATTGCATTAGCTATGACTTCAAGCACTATGTTGAATACCAGGAGTGATAGTGGACATCCTTGCCTGGTTCTAGTTCTAAGTGAAAATGCTTTCACAATCACCAAAATGTGAAATTAGCCCAAGTGCCCATCAACCCATGAATGAATTAATAAGCTATGATATATGTATACCATGGAATACTATTCACCCGTTAAAAAAATATGGAGACTTTACATCTTTTGTATTAATCTGGATGGAGTTGAAGATTGTTATGCTTAGTAAAATACAACAAGAATAGAAAAGCAAGTATTCAATGTGCTCATTACTAATATGAAACCAGTAGGTGAATAACTATATACTTACACAAGAGAAAAACACAAATCAATTCAAGTGGGGAGAATGGGGAAGGGAGGAGGGAGGAGGAAGAAGACGATATTGCTAAGCTCCCATGTAGTGGCCACAATGTAAAGGTACATGGCATGCCTCCTAGGTGAAGGGCTCAACTAGAACTTGGACTTTACCTAACAAACACAAACAATATAACCTAATCATTTGTACCCTCATATTAATTTGAAATTTAAAAAAATCAATGTTGATTAGTGTCATTAAAAAAAAGAGGGATGAGGTGGCTCCTGTGGCTCAAAGGAGTGGGGCACTGGCCCCATATACCAGAGGTGGAGGGTTCAATCCCAACCTCAGCCAAAAACTGCAAAAAAACAAAAAAAAAGAGTGATGGAGATATACAAGCTCAAAATGTTTGTATAGTTATTGAAACTATACTGACATTATTAAGCTAGGTTGATGTAAGTTTAAGATGTTAATTATAATACTCAAGATAACCATGAATAAAGTTACTAAAAATATACAGAAAAAGGAAAGAATAAGGGAATAAAAATGACATACTAAAAATTAACTAAATTCAAAAGATAGCAGTAATAGAGGAATTGAAGAATAAAAATATGTAAGATATAAGAAAACAGATAAATCACAAAAGTAAATCCTCTTTTAGTAGTCACATTACTAAAACAATTAATATATTTTTCAAAAAGGCAGACATTGATAAATTGGTTTAAAAAAACAAATTAAAAACCAGAGCTCATCTATATGTTGTCTACCAGAGACTCACCTTAGCTCCAAGGACAAAACATAAGAAGAGTATCAAAGATATCTCGGGCAGATAGTAACTGAGAATAATTGGGTGGCTATGTTATTGTCAGACAAAACAGACTGAAGTGAAATAATTTAAAAGAGCATCACATATTGATAAAGTTTGACATACAAAGTCAATATAACAGAATATATATATATATATATATATATATATATATATATATATATGTACACATACACACATACACACACACACACACTGAATATCATAGCCCTAAAATGTATAAAGCAACAATTGAAAGAATTAAAGGGAGAAATGGACAGTGCTACAAAAAGTTGGAGAAATCAACACTCCACTTTCATCCATAGATTAAAAAGACCAAATTTAAGACCAATAAGGAAATAGAGAACTTAAAGAACACTATAAAAATTAACCTCAAGAGATATTTACAGATAATTCTACCCAACAACAGCAGGACATGGATCCTTTTCAAGTGCACATGTAACATTTTCTAAAATAGATCATATATTAGGCCACAAAATAAGTCTTAATAAATTTTTAAAAATGTGAAATTATGCAAAGTATCTTTTGCAATCACAATGGAATGAATTTAGAAATCAATGCCAAGAAAAACATGAAAATGCACAAATAGGTAGAAACTAAACAATCTACTCTTAAATAGTCAATGGTCAATGAAGACATCGCAAGGGAAATTAGAAAATACCTTGAGAGAAATAAAGTGAAAATACAAATACCATGATTTACGGTATGCTATGAAAATAGTTCCAAAAGCAAAATTCACAGCTGAGAATACCTTAAAGACAGGGAAAATCTCCTATTGATAACCTTCTATACACCCAAAGGAAGTAAAAAAAATAGAGTAAAGGTAAAAGTGATCTGTATGGCTCAAAAGAGTAAAAGATTTTCCTAAGAAGTCACTGAATTCACAAATATTTATAGGAAAATATGTGTGTAATTATACTGAAATTCAGAACCTATAATCATTAAAAGGACCCTGTATGTGTTAACAAGGATTTGTAGCAAAGGAAACCAGCCTACACTCCTGGAGTGTTTCTTTCCATAGAAGAGAGTGAATGCTTTATAAAATAAATTATCCTCACTCCTGGAGTGAGGAAGACTTGGATTCACTTATAAACACTTATATTAGTTTAAGGTAATTTCTTAAAGTTGACAATAAGCTTACTCTGTGGCCTAAAAATTGCATTCTAGAGCAGGTGCTAAGAATGTCAAAATAACTCTAAACTTGAAATAAACCTAATGTCAACAAACGTAGAGTAAACTGTGGAATGGTGATACAAAGAGATAGTATGCAGAAATAAAAGTAAACAAATTATTATTAACTTCCCTCAGTTTTAAATTATCTTACTTGGTATGATGGTATAGCACACCTATTCTCCATGTATTATTGAACAATACAAAATAAAAAAGAAGAAAATTACAAAAGCAGTTAAGAATACAGCGTATAATCAATAGTTTCTTCTGGGAAAAAACTGGGCGATATCAAGTTGATAAATACCTTTGTTGTGCTTTATGGAAGAATTTCCTGTTGAGATATAAAGGTGCATCTGACCATTGGATCGGGCTGAGCCGAAAACAAGGCCAAACCTGGAAATGGATAAGTGGTACTGAATGGACAAGATGGTAAGTTCTGACCAATCTGGCATCTGACCAATCTGAATATACTTTGCCTGTAATCTAAAGTATTCTCTACTTACATGTTTTTAAAATTCTCATTTTAATTTTAGTCGTAAAGAAGGATACCACCAATTTGTAAGCCACAAGGTGTTTGGCCAATTCCTCAAATTAATCCAAAGAGTGTCATGGTCAGGTAGAAAGACTAGGAACTTGATTCCAGCCTCATGCCTTTCATGCCTCATGCCACTTTGAACAAACCACACATCTTTAAGTTTGTTTCTTGCCTCTACCACAAAATTAAGTTGTCCTTGCCCCATTGATCTCACAGAGTTGCTGTTGAGGATTAGAAGTTTTGATGTACTATATAATTGTACCTTCTAAACTTTAAGAGATTATACAAATGCAAGTTAAATTACTACATAAAGCTATATAGCATTGTATCAACTATATACAGTATATTGTATAAATCTTAGCCTGTTTAGGAAAAGATTATTAGTGACATTAGTAAAACCCCTTATTTATAATAAGATCATAATTATAATATTTTAAGATGGATAAAGTTTGGCATTACAGAATTTAATCGCAAATGCATATTTATAGGACCTTTAGATTTCTGAAAAGGTTTTGGATGATGCTAGAAGACTTGGATTCACACAGTTTCACTTAATGTTTGAGGGGTATGGAGGGTTTTGAAGAGCTGGTTTGTAATGATCAAGTTATCAATATTGAAAATGCAACTTTATTTAGTGGGAAAGGCACTGGAGTGGGCATTGGAGACTTTGAAAACCAGCCTTTCTCAACAGATTTTGACCTTGGACAGAAAGCTAAGTTTCAAAAATAAGAGAGCATCTTAATTTATGCATGTTGTATTTACTTTCCATAGAAGAGAGTGAATGCTTTATAAATAAAATGCTTTGTAAATAAAAGTTCATTTAGAATTAACACTTATTTCTCCCTTTACAATACTGGAATGGTAATATTTTTTCTCTGCCTAATTTTCAAAATGTTTAACTATTCAGCTGTTGGAATTGCTCCTCACTAAAAGAAATGTAAAATATTATATGATTAACGTTTAGCATGTTTCAACAGTTAGCAAATCATGTCATAGATCATAGTAATTTCAGTGAGTAAAGAGAAGAAAAGTGTAATCTAAATACTAAATGTCTATCAGCTCATTTAAACTCAGCTGATGAGCACTGAAATTTTGGAACTAGAACAACCAGGCAAGTAGGAAGACTGTAATGAAACAGGGTTTAGTATAACCGCTGAGGTCTTCAGTTATTTAAGGAAGCAGAATATTGCTAAAATTGTGTAGAGAAAAAGGTATCAGACCTCTTCCATGCAAGACAGCTGTATTTTGGAACTCCGCATGGTTCCTTCCTATAGCTGATCTATTGTATTTCCTGCTAAGAAAAGCTCACAAACTCATCAGCAATACGTATATAAGCCAGTAGAAAACCAGGGCTTATGAACAACAAAATCTCATGTAATGGAGCAACATTTCTGCACTCTCCCCTTTCCCAAAGTGAAGAGAGTAGAAATAGTCCAGGCCCTGTAGTCTCATGGATCTAGGTATGAATCTTAGTTTTACTTCCTTGTCTTTAAAAGAGATAACTAGTAAAGTAATTACCAATATTAAAGAGATGATATATGTAATACATATTTAGAGGCTAAATTAGTGTGAGTTTCCTTATTTTCTCATCTTTGTTCTCTCTGCCATTGAAGAAATGTCCAATGGTCACTTGCTCTTCTTCTTGTATTGCAGGTTTCCCATCAGAGGGGTGGAAGACTGTGCCTATCTGAATGACAATGGCGCTAGTAGAGCTGGGCACTACACAGAGAGGAAGTGGATTTGTTCCAAAGCACATACTTACACCCAGATGAGGCAGCAGAGCCCTCACTAATACTCATAAGCAAGAGTGTAATGCAGAAGAACATGAAAAATAGAAATAACATGTCTTTTGTCCACTTTTTAATGGAGTTGTCTTTTTGCCGATGACAAGAACAGAAAATTTTCAAATAAAGATATACAGACATACATATATATATATATATATATATATATATATATATATATATATATTTTGAGACAGAGTCTCATCCTGTTGCCCTAAGTTACAGAGCCATGACATCATAGCTCACAGCAACCTCAAACTCCTAGGCTCAGGCAATCCTCTTGCCTTAGACTCCCAAGTAGCTGGAGTAGCTGGGACTAACTAGTGCCAGTCACAAGACCCAACTAGTTTTTCTATTTTTAGTAGATATAGGGTATCACTCTTGCTCAAGCAATCCACCAGCCTCTGCCTCCCAGAGTGCCAGCATTACAGACATGATAAATGAAGACATATTAATGGCTAAGAAACTTATGGAAAACATGATCAACATCTCTAACCATCAAGGAAAAAATAGCAATCAAAACTGTGGGAAAGAGGCTCAGTGCCTGTAGCTCAGTGTCTAGGGCACCAGCCACATATACCGGAGCTGGCAGGTTCTAACCCCTGGGCCTGCCAAAGAACAATGACAACTACAACCAAAAAATAGCCAGGCATTGTGGCGGGCAAATGTAGTCCCAGTGACTTGTGAGACTGAGGCAAGAGAATGGCTTGAGCCCAAGAGTTAGAGGTTGCTGTGAGCTGTGATGCTACAGCACTCTACCTTGGGTGAAATAGTGAGACTCTGTCTCAAAAAAAAAAAAAAAAAGAAAGAAAAGAAAACCTGTGGGAAAGAAATCCTCATGGCCCTGACACAAGTGCAGACATTTTGAGAAATGGCTAGTGAGAAAAAGTGACAGGGTCAAACCCCACCCAAATAGGGTGGATGGACCTGCCTAAAAGAATCAACTCCCTACCCTCTCCCACCAGATGTCCTAACTGGGAAAGGTAAATGGACCACCCCAACCCTTACAACAGATGTCCAGCCCAGGAAAGGGAATGCCCTGACCCCCACTTTCCTGACCTTAATACCCCAATTTGCCATTACTCATGAGTGGATTTCTTCCTGGTTGGAAATCTTATCCCACCCGCATCTGGGTGGAATAAAACCATTTTAACTGCACAAACCAGGCCTCCATTTTCCTTCGTCTTATGCCTCAGAATAATCTTTCATCTTTGGCTTTGTAACCTTTCAAAAAGCAGGCCAGAAACCAAACTGTTTATCTCAGTAAACTCCCTCCCCACCCCTTTTCAAGGCCAGTGTTCCTGTGAAACAATAGAACAGTAACTTTGATACTGGCCTGGCTGGCAGCCAATTAAGAGAATAACTCCTGTATTTTCCATAAGTGCAAGAATTAGTACCTCTGCAGAAGAGATGACTCCCTTTGGGAACCCTGTACCACGTCTAATCTATTGATAAAGGATAATAAAAGTCTCTATAACCATGTGAAAGCTGAGCTGACTCCTGGACAAACTCTGCTCTTTTTCTCCACTTTCTCTGCTAATAAACTTTCCAATCCCTGGATTGGCCTTCTCTCCTTTTTATGGACCCTTGCCACAATTCTACTTCTGGTCTCCTCAAAACCCACAATGACTTATCACCTAACTCCAACAAGAATGGCCTGTTTCACAGCTCAGCGCCTGTGGCTCAAGTGGCTAAGGTGCTAGCCGCATATATCTGAGATGGCCTGTTCTAATCTGGGCCGGCCCACCAAACAACAATGATGGCTGCAACCAAAAAAATAGCCAGGCGTTTTGGCAGGGGCCTGTAGTCCCAGATACTTGGGAGGTGGAGGCAGGAGAATCGCTTGAGCCCAGGAGTTGGAGGTTGCTGTGAGCTGTGATGCCACAGCTCTCTACCCAGGGTGACAGCTTGAGGCTCTGTCCCCCACCCCCCAAAAAAGAATGACATATTTCAAAAGTCGTAAAACAACAGATGTTAGATGCTGATGCCAAAGAACAATGGCCTGCTTCAAAAGTCACAAAACAACAGATGTTGGATGGTGATCCCAAAGAACAATGACAACTACAACCAAAAAACAGATGTTGGATGATCTACAGATGGTGTAGATGCTGAGAGAAAAGAACACTTATATGCTGTTGGTGGGACTGTAAATTAGTATAACCTCTACAGAAACTGTATGGAAATACCTCAAAGAACTTAAGGAAGACCTACCATTTGATCCAGTAATCCCACCCTTAAAAACAAACAAACAAACAAAAATCCACCAAAAAACAAAACAAAACTATGGGAAAGGAATCCTCATGGCCTCTGGTGAGATAAGTTTTGGGAACCAGAGCCAGAGGGAACCAGAGTTAGAATGGTGGGGAATGAGGAAATAAAACACACAATTAACAAAGCTAAGACTGCAGCCAGCTCTGAACTGTGAAAACAGCTTTATTATGTAGTATCTAAACAAGGTCACTTACTTTAACAGAGTTGCTTTCTAGAGGGAAATTGACATGAATCTAGCACAAAGAGTGAAGATTAACTTTAGGGAGGAAAGGCTACTGCTTTTCTGCAAAAGATAAAAAGGAAAGTTTGCAGGGGTACATGGCTTCTGGCAGAGGAGAAAAGCATGCTATGTTCTAAAAGAATGTTGTTGTTCTAGGAGAAGCAGTTGGGCGTCATTCCTTGAATGTCTTCCCAGGCTATGGGGGCCTTGCAGCCTCATAGCCAGTACTCCACAGAAAAGGTTATTTTATAAAAAGGACACCTGCACTCAAGTGTCTAGTGCAACACAATTCATAATCACAAGCATGTGGAAACAACCCAAGGGCCTACCAATACGTGAATGGATTAATAAAGTATGGTAGACGCATAGTATGGAGTACTGCTTTGCCATCAAGAAAAATGGCAACCTAGCATCTTTTTTGACAAGTTGGATAGAACTGGAAACCATTCTTCTAAGTGAAACATCACAGGAATGGAGAAACAAACACATGTACTCAATACCAAATTGGAACTGATTAACACTTAAGTGCACATATGGAAGTAAATCTCAATGACAATTAAACTTGGAGTGTAGGAAGGGATGGATAATTCGCACCTGTGGGGGATGGTGCACCTTTCTGACTGGGGGGCACACTTATAACTTTGACTTATTTTGTGCTGAAAACTAAGTATGTAAACCAAACATGTGTATCCCCTATACACTGAAATTTAAAAATTTTCAAAAAGTAAGAATAACAAGCATTAGTGAGGACACAATGAAAAGAGAATTCTTGCACATGGTTGGTGAGAATGAAATTTGGTGCAGTCATGGTGGAAAACAGTATAGAGGTTCCTAAAGAAATTAAAAATACAACTACCAAATTACACAGAAGTTTCTCTTCTGAGGATATACCCAAATGACACCTGCAGTCTTGAGCTCATTACAGTATTATTTTTAATAGCCAAGATGTAGACATAATTGGTGGATAAAGAAAGGGATAGATAAATGAATAAAGAAATTATATATAAACATACTACATATATGAAAGTGAGATACATAGAAGCAGAGGAGAATTGTGGTTACCAGGGGCAAAGGAAATGGAGAGACAGGACAAAGGCTACAAAGTTGCAGTTACATAGAATGAATAAGTCCAGATAGCTAATACCCTGCATGAGGACTGTAATTTATAATATTGAATTGCATACTGGAAATTTGATGAGGACAGATTTTAGGTACTCTTACTACACACACAAACACCACACACAAAAAGGTAACTACGTGAGGTGAAACTTATGTTAATTAGATTGAGTACAATAATTATTTCACTATGTACGTATCAAAATGTCTTGCAGCATACTTTAAATATATTCAACCTAAAAAGACACATGGTGAGAGACACATGATAAATTGCTATTTAAGATTGTTATTTATATTTTTAAATTTTAATTGCATAATAGTAATTGTAATTAGAGAACAATGTGATGTTTTGATAAATACATACATTGTGGAAGGAGTACGTCAAGCTGATTCGCATATCCATCACCTCACGTACTACTTATGTTTTGTGGTGAGAACATTTGAAATCCATTGTTTTAGCTATTTTGAAATATATAATATACTTCAACCAGAGTAGCTATACTGTGCAATAGACTGCAAAAACTTATTCCTCCTAACTGAAACCTTATACCCTGTTAGGGTGGAAAGTGTGAACAACGTCTCCTATATTCCACCCCTAGTCCCTGTTTTTTGAAATTTCTCATTAATATGAGGGATTATACAAATAGATTACATTGTTTGCATTTGTAAAGTCAAGTCCAAGTTGTGTTGGTTCATTTACCCAAGAAGTGTGTCATACATTTGCACATTGTTCCCTCTGGGTAAGAACTGGCCCATTCCTACCCACCCCCTTCTTGAATTTAATTGAGATTTTTCTTTCATGTAAGCAAATTGCTGTTAATCTATAAGCTTCAAATTAATATTGAGTACATGTGATGCTCGTTTTGCATTTTTGTGATACTTAAGAGACTGTTCTCCAGATCCATCCAAGTAGAAACAAAAGACACAAAACCACCGAATTATACTCTATATGGCTGAATTATACTCCATGGTACACATACAACACAGTTGAATAATCTATTCCTGTATTATGCAGTGGTAAAAGGACCGCCTCAACAAATGGTGCTGGGAAAACTGTATATGCCCTAAGACCTGAAACCGTAAAACCTTCGGAAGAAAACGTACAGGGGTAGCCTTGTAAAAGTAATAGGAGAACACCAAATTAGGCAATTTCCTAGTAACAGTTAAAGATCAATCCTGTATGTTCTCTTGCGAACCAGCACCCTGAGGGAGTTCTATTTTGCACCACTTCTGAAGGTGAACAGAAGGAAAGGAGATATAAATCTTTCTCTTTCAGAATTGTTTTTGAGAACCTTATTTCACAGAGATCCCAAGTAAACAAGAGAACAGGCTTCAGCCATATCTTGAGGGCAGAGTTCAATCTCTTATCATAATCCTGTCTCCAATGAAATGGGGGGTGGGGAGCAAGTCCTGGACTTGGAATCTGGCCCTTCAGAGGTTTTCATCTGTCTGCTGCTGAAGACAAAAAAAGGAGCAGATGCAGAGTTTGTAAACAGATGTAACCTACTATTGTAACATGTACCCCTGTCTCAACAAATCATACACAGAAGCCTGACTTCAACCCCTCTCAGGCAGCCAGCTGTCAAACATGTTCAAGTGAGTCAAATGCCAAGCTGTAAGGATATGACTATTTCTGCATCTCAGTCCCTTTTGTTTTTTTCCTTTTTTTTGAGACAGAGTCTTACTATGTCGCCCTTGGTAGAGTGCTGTGGTGTCACAGCTCACAGCAACCTCCCAACTCTTGGACTTAAGCAATTCTCTGTCCTCGGCCTCCCAAGTAGCTGGGACTACAGGTGCCCACCACAACGCCTGGCTACTTTTCGTTGCAGTTTGGCCAGGGCCGGGTTTGAACCCACCACCCTCAGTATATGGGGCCGCCCCACCTGGCTATTTTTTTTATTATAGTTGTCACTGTTGTTTGGCAGGTCCAGGTTGGGTTAAAATCTGCCAGCTCCGGTGTACATGGCTGGCGTCCTAGCCGCTGAGCTACAGGCGCTGAGTCCTCTTCCCTTTTCCGTACCTCACTTGTCTTTTCTGTCCTGTCCTTCAATCCTTTCTCATCCTGTGGCAGCTGAACTTCTGGTTCTGGGGCTTCCCAATTCAGGAGTCCTACTTTGCTAAATTAAACTTGATTACATTTAATTTATCTAAAGTTTTTCTTTTAACATACCAAACTAAAGAGCTTCCACACAACAAAGGAAACAATTAACAATTGAAAAGACAACCTAAAGATGGGAAGAAGTTATTTGTAAATCGTTGTTGGGGCTCAGAATCTGATACCCCAAAATACGACCTTTTGACACTCTGAGCTGAAGAAGCAGCTCCAAGTTCTCTCTGACAACCCCCCACCCCCAATCCTTTGTCTTTTCTCTCAAGTTCCCTTAGTTGCCTATGAAAATAATTAATTGGGGTCCATTCTGTGAGTTTTCATTAACTGAACTCATTATTGGAAGAATGAAGTCTGCCAGTACAGCTGGACCAATTTTTTTGTCACAGTCATTATCTGTTTTGTGAACCCAACTTTGTCCTAGGATATTGTATTCTTGTCAAGCCCATTGAATTCCTCTGAAAAGTATTTACTACCCCGCTAAAATCATTCATAATCTTCCATCTCTGTTTGCCCTAAGAAGGAGGATCTATATACCCATGGTGCAGTAGAGTAATCACTCTGTGATTCTCCTTGTTCATGTTAATAAATTTGTCTGGGCTCAGTGCCCATAGCTTAGTGGTTAGGGCGCTGGTCACATGCACCAGGGCTGGTGGGTTTGAACCCAGGCTGGGCCTGCTAAACAAACAAGCAACAACAACAACAACAATAACAACCAAAACTAGCAAGGTATTGTGGTGGGTGCCTGTAGTCCCAGCTTCTTGAGAGGCTGAGACAAAACAATCAATTGAGTCCAAGAGTTTGAGTTTTCTGTGAGCTACGACACCACTGCGCTCTACACAGGGCAACAAAGTGAGACTCTCTCAATTTAAAAAAAAATTGTCTACCATTTCTTCTATCAATCTTCCTTTCATCAGTTGATTTCCAGTAAAGATTTAGAGGGCAAAGAGAAAGTTTTCTTTCTTTCTTTCTTTCTTTTTTTTGAGACAGAATCTCACTATGTCACTCTCAGTAGAATGCTATGGCGTTACAGCTCAAAGCAATCTCAAACTCTTGGGCTTAAGCAATTCTCTTGCCTAGCCTCCCAAGGAGCTAGGACTACAGGCACCCATCACAATGCCCGGTTATTTTTAGTTACAGTTGTCATTGTTGTTTAGCTGGCCCCACTGGGTTCAAACCCACCAGTGTCAGTGTAAGTGGCTGGTGCCATAACCACTGTGCTAGAGGCACTGAGCCAAAGAGAAAGTTTTCACTTAGCTCCTACACCATCCATCCAATAAGGGGTTAATATCAAAAATAGATAAGGGATCCAAACAATTCAAGAGGTGGTAAACAATCTGATTAAAAAATGGGCCAAGGGCCTGAATAGACCTTTCTCAAAAGAAGGCTTACAAATGAGCATCAGGTATAGAAAAAGCTGTTCAACATCACTAATCATCAAAGAAATACAAACTAAAACCATAGTAAGAGACTGAGCATGGTGCCTCATGCCTATAATCCTAGCATTCTGGGAGGCCCAGGCAAAAGGATTGCTTGAGCTCAGGAGTTCAAGAGCAGCCTGTGCAAGAGTGAAACCTCCATCTCTACTAAAATTAAAAATAATTAGCCAGGAATTTTGGCGGCCACCTGTAGTTCTACCTACTTGGGAGGCTGAGGCAGGAGGATCACTTGAGCTTAGGAGTTTGAGGTTGCTGAAAGTTAGGATGCCACAGCACTCTAGCCTGACCAACAGAGTGAGAATCTATCTCACAGAGAGAAAAAAAAGAAAAGAAAAGAAAAGAAAACCACAGGAAGTTAACACCTCACATGTGTCAAAATGTTTCATTCTAACCTATTATTTTTGAAGAAAAATTGAAGATGAACTATATTTCAGATTATTTTTCCAAGTGCAAGAATATGTTCGCTTCAGTTCCTCTTTTAAATCCTTCCCTAATGTAATTGCTTTGTTTGCAGTTCAGTTTTTCCATTTTAAGATTATCTAGGTCCTGACTAGTGATGGGGACTCCAGATGATTCCAGTAAATAGTGATCTGAAAGACCAGCTGTTTCCTATTCCTGAGGTTGATGGCCTTTTGTTCTCTAAATTTGTTTTTCCACTCTGTTTGACTTTGGCAAACAGGCCAAAGTTTGGCAAACAATCAGGCCCAATTTCCTGAAAGTGCTTGGCTAGTGCTTAGAGAAATTCTCTTATCTTCAGCTTTGCTTTGTTTTGAAAATTTAAAAAAATTAGAACTGGATGAGCTTTGGTGAAAAAGTACAGGGATGCTTCCTGTGGATAGTGTTGTCAAATTTCGCAAGTAAAAATACAATATAACTAATGTTATGTTTACATTTTAGATAAGCAACAAATAATTTTTTGTATAGTATCTTCCATAAAATATTCGGGACATACTTGTTGGGTTTCAAAGAGGCTGCCTGTGTCCTAAAATGTCGGGGTTTTAGGCAGCTGTCTGCATCCTCAGTTCTTGGAGTACTCTTGGCTGAAGAATGACCAGATACACCAAAGTAAAGCAAGTGTGAAACAAAGTAAATTGAAGAAGAGAAAGATAGGTTTTCAGAATCAGGATAGGATATAGGTTTATAGAGCAAGATACATTCACCATAGACAAGGAACAGGCCTCCATTATCTTGACAGGAAAAGCCTTGGTTATGGCTGGGGGTTCTGTTTCATGCTGCCTGGGTTGGGCACCCTCCCCCACTCACACACTCCCATCCCCACCCCATTGCAGTTCAGAGGTCTCCTTGAAAGCAGGGTCTTTCTGTGCATATGGACCTCCCATAATTTTGTCTGAAAGCCCATAGGTGGGTGTGGTTGTGATGTAGATTTAAGCTAATGACATGATACTTACCCTTAAGACTGTTCTAGGTCACTTTTAAGACTATTGTACCTGTTGCTAGAATCTTGGGCTAGAAAATCTTCTACATCCTCTTGCAGTTGGCATCCTAAGTTCCAACTGGTAGATTAATAAGGTGTTCCCTTCTCCCCAGGTGTAAGCGATCCCTTACAGGATTGAGGTGAGATGGGGTCCTGGGGTGAGATGGGGTCCTGGGGACATCTCTTTATCCTTTTTTCATAGGAGAGCTG
Organism: Perodicticus potto; assembly: GCA_963574655.1. NCBI lineage: Eukaryota > Metazoa > Chordata > Mammalia > Primates > Lorisidae > Perodicticus > Perodicticus potto. The sequence continues at coordinate 14,232 of CAUYRH010097122.1, forward strand.
GATTTCTAGCATTCTACCTAACATACAAAGATTCTTTGCCTTGTCAAACTTTGGTCAGGCTTTTGAATCTTCTGTTAGAGCCATCTATGCACTTCCTTGTATAATCTGGTTTTAGCAAGTAACTCTGCTAAGTGAGTTTAGCAAGAACTCCTCCATCTTTGATATCTGATCTTCCTTGATATCTGATCAGGCTCCTCATCTTCTGCTCTCCCCAAGTGATAGCTGATCACATTACCCCGCCTTCAGGAAGAATACTGTCAGATCAAGTAAGCCAGAATCCCCTTTCCCCTGATGTTTCCTCTCAGTCTTACCCCACTCACTAACCCCCACACTTCTCTTTGCTTGTAAATCACCACTGCACACAATTGTAATGGGTTTTATTATTTTATTAGTTGATAGACTGTAAATAGTAGATTAGGAATAAAGGATGAGAATACACTAGAGAAGAAGCGTGAGACTGAGGAACAACAGATGACAGATGGAAGAAAAGCAAACAATACAAAGCAGACGTATTTATGCACAAAGCTTATCACTGGAGTCCCAAGTTCAGAGGCGTAAGGCCCTATGTATCTGTGTTTCTCTGGAAGTCTGCATTATATTACCCCATGGCTTAAAAGTCCATGTTCAAAGTGGAGCATTGTCACAAATTTCATTTTGTTCTATATTTCCTGTTCAGTGTTTTAGGTTAAGGTGAGAGGAATAAAGAATGGAGACAATAAAGGAAGGATTGAAGAGAGTTGAAGGGGAAAGCTTAGTGGTGGCACTGACAGTTTAAACCCGAGGCATGCTGTTGGGTAGGAGAAGGTTAGAAGCAACACTCATGGGACCAGACCACAGTTTATTTGTTGAAAATATATTTAAATTCATTTTGACAACCTTCAGAACAAACACCGTTAGTTGAGAAGGCAACACACTGTTCTTGTTGATTGGACCTGTGATGTTCAACCTGCAAACTGAAAATAAAGACAAATGTTTGAGTTTGAAGATGGAATCTCTCCTCTGCCTCCCATAGGCTGTTGACTGTGGTATTTCCCTGCGTTTTTAAATATCAACCCTTCTTAAAACATGATTTTTTTCTTTTAAAACAGTTTACATTTAAAATACAATGGTGAAGACCCTACAGAGATCTCCCATACAATGTATAATCAATCCCAATTTTTCCCTTTTATTAACATCTCACAGCTTGGTGCCTGTGGCTCAACGGGCTAAGACACCAGCCACGTACACCTGAGCTGGAGGGTTCAAATCCAGCCAGGGCCGCCAAACAACCACGGTGGCTGCAACCAAAAAATGGCCGGGCATTGTGGTGGGTGCCTATAGTCCCGCTACTTGGGAGGCGGAGGCAGGAGACTCGCTTGAGCCCAGGAATTGGAGGTTGCTGTGAGCTGTGATGCCACAGCACTCTATCCAGGGTGACAGCATGAGGCTCTGTCTCAAAAAGAAAAAAAAAAAAATCTCACATTAGTAGGGTGTATTTGTTGGATTAACGATACTCTATGATGTTCACAAGTAACAATATGTTACATTATTGATATGCTATTATTAACTTTACTCAGATTTCCTTAGCTTTTACCTGATGTCCTTTTACTCTTCCAGGATCCCATCCAGGATCCTACGTTGCATTAGTCCTCATGCCTCTGTGGGCTCCTCTTAGATGTGACAACTGGCCATCACTTTGTTTGAAATATCTTTTTTTTCCTAATTACTACTTATTATTTATTTCTAAAAAGGTATAGTTTTATTGAAGTACAATTATTTCCTAGTTGAACATTTTATTTTATTTATACTTTTTTTTTTTTTGAGACAGACCCTCAAGCTGTCACCCTGGATAGAGTGCTGTGGCATCACAGCTCACAGCAACCTCCAATTCCTGGGCTCAAGCGAATCTCCTGCCTCTGCCTCCCAAGTAGCTGGGACTACAGGCGCCCGCCACAACACCTGGCCATTTTTTTTTTTTTTTTTTTTTTTTGGTTGCAGCTGTCATTGTTGTTTGGCTGGCCCCTGGGCTGGATTCGAACCCTCCAGCTCAGGTGTACGTGGCTGGTGCCTTAACCCGCTGAGCCACAGGTGCCAAGCCAATTTTATTTATACTTTTAAAACCATACATTTTATTTTATTCGAGTCCATATACTCCATAGTTCAGTTCATTTAACATAAATATTCTTTCAATTCAATTCTTTTTTTTTTAATTTCAGATTAATATGAGGGTATAAAAGAACCTAAAACCTAAAACCTAAAAGAATGCTTAGGTTACACTGTTTTCATTTCTCAGATAAAGTTCAAGTTGTAATTGAGTCCTTCACCCAGAGGACGTGAAGAACACCGTTACCTTATGCATATTAGGAGAGATTCCTCCCTCCTTCCTCCCCCTTCCTCTCTCCCTCCTCTGCACAAATCCCTTTTTAGAGAAATAGCTTTGAGCAGCGTTACCCTGGACTCTCTGCAATGCTTTTTTGACCAGAAAGAAAAATTCCATTATTTTCTTCTCTCTTAACTAATCCCAAGTGTTGGCAGGTGCATGTCTCACCTGTGCCAGTCTCAAAGTCAATAGGTAAAAAGGGGCTCTTCCTGTTTGTTGACCTATTTGTTAGACTCCACCATGCTGGGCAAAGGCAAAGTCGAAGGAGGGACTTTGTCTTTGAGTTTGCGCCTCGTTCTCTAAGATTAGATCTAACTTTTAGTTTCAGGTTGACATGGGGTTTTCACAAACTGAATCATGTTTCCCTTTAAAAGGTCCTGGTTATTGCTAGTATATAATCATCAAGTGGCCCTGGGTACATCAACACCAGCTAGCTAAGACAGGGGTGCAGAGAGAAGAGGCTCAGACATCCAAAAATCTTTGATGGAAGACCTAGCATGGGCTAAGCCTTGTGCTTAGCATTGCAGTACAGCAAAGAAAAAGGCAACACAATTCTTGCTTTTGTGGACTAATAGATTATTCATTGTAGAAGAATGTGGATGTGCGTGTGAGTAAAGAGCTGACAGAGTCCACATGCCCTTACTAAAGGTCAATTTTCTGAAATACTCAGACTAGAAAGAATGTGAGGCTTGGCTTACTCAGTTCCAAGTATTCCCCGCTGATTAAGTGGAAAGTCCAGTTCAAACATACTATTTTTGAATTTAAAATGTTTGAATCTTTAGAAATGACCAAAAGAAAGAACTCTACAGAAAAAATTACTGAAAAATTTTCAAGAAACCACTTGAGTAAATACATGACTTGTGATCTAAATGGCGTCTTAAAATTTTCTAACTAAAAATGATCAGAACTGAAAAAAAAAAAAGTGAATAGTTAGCTTGACTCACAACAATTGTTTTTCGTACTTATTTAAAAGTATTTATTAGCCTTAAGCAAAGTAACACAATATCTGTGTAATATTATCTAGAGACATACGTAGCTGGAGTGCGGGTGCAAGGGTGGGGGGTACAGGGGTGGGGTTGGGGTGCAGTGGCTCTATAAGATCGGAGACAAAAGCTTTGAGAGAGCTTCTTTTTTCTTCATGAGAACAGTGGGATGACAACTGAAATATTTTAGGAAGGTCCAGAAATAGGGAGCATGAAATATCAGAGGCTGAGCTCCAGAGAACAAAGAAGAGAAAGAAAACAGTTGCCTACTTTGCTGTAAAGAGCTAAGAAATGCCATATGGGGTATTTTGAGAGAATGATGTATCCTTCAGTGACACAATTAAGCACCTTTAGCACCTTCAGTGACACAATTAAGTGCTACTAACACTTTGGAATAAATGGATTAATTAAGGTGACTGGAAATGGTGTTGAGTCCTGCTTTAAAAATGTCATGGGGTCAAAGTAAAAACTACTTTCAGGAACAGCTAAGATGCAAGTTCCAGTCAACATTTTAGCCTAGGACTAAGGAGATAGAGATTCTTTTACATGAGGAATAAGCCACTTTCTGTCTAGAAAAAGAAAAACTTCTCCAAACTTGAAACAAAAAACAAAGTAAAATTCTTAGCATTTTTGTAACATACTTGAACAATTTTCTGACCATCTTTTTGAAACCCAAATCATTAAATACCTCTGCTATTTGATCCCTGCCTATGCTGAGGAAATAAAACATTTTTACATCCCTATCTAAGGAATTGATGGAGTTGAAGCCTGAAGATATATCGGTTTTCCTGGCAAAAGAAAGGAAAGCAGATTTTTCTACTGAAGGAGGGAATTTTTTGTCAAGGAAAATGGAATAAGATTATTTGGGAAAGGAGATTATTTGAAAGTTACTTGACTTCCTTTCCCCTTAGAAACCACCTCCAGCCTTTTTCCCCCCACACCTTTTCTTTTGTTATAATGAAATAATAGTCAATAAAAATGAGGTTATGAGTGATGAGATAGGAACGCAGCTCCCACTGCTCAGGAAGTTCACCACCCCTTCCTCCACACCCTCAAGTCCCTCTTCAATTATGTTTGGTAGTTCATGCCTGCTCACTTCAAATTCCTCTCTGGCTTGACTGTCTCAGGTCAACTCCAAATGACCCTCCATGCTGAATACTGTGAGAGGAAGCACCTGTCTGCTCTCTCTCTCAGCAGCCAAAATTATAAGCGAATGCTCTCTCAGGCATGAAAATGCTCACTGAGTAATTGGAAATACCCTTCTTATAAAGGATCTCTGCTTATTTTTGCCGGGAATAAAGCAAAAATATAATTGCAAAAGGATCCCTTGCTAATTACCTTTGTCTTCCCTCCTCCTTGGTTTTGCTGTCACAGGTTCAGTGACCCACAGTCAACCACTATTCAAAAATACAAAATGAAACATTAAACAGTTCACACGTTTTTAATAACTTTTATTATGGCCTATTGTTATAATTGTTCTATTTTATTGTTAGTCATCATTGTTCATCTCTTACTGTGCCTAGTACAAGTTTAAAAAAAATTTTTTTTTTTTGCAGTTTTTGGCTGGGGCTGGGTTTGAACCTGCCACCTCCAGCCTATGGGGTAGGCACCCTACTCCTTTGAGCCACAGGCACCACCCACAAGTTAAACTTTATCAAATAGATGTATGTACAAGTAAAAGCAGAGTACAGTCACGCACCACACAAACACATTTCCATCAAGGAGAAACCACACATACTAAGGTGGTCACATAGGATTATAATACAATATTTTCACCGTACTTTTTCTATGTTTAGATGTATAACTACTTCCCACAGTGTTAGAATTGCCTACAGTATTCAGTACAGTAACACACTATACAGATCTGAGTGTGGGATCGACAGGCTATCCCATAACGCCCAGATGTGTACCCTGGAAGGTGTTCCCACAACATCACCTAATAACACACTTCTCAGCAGGTGTCCTCATCATTTCAGTGACACAGGACTGTATGTACATGGTTCGATTTTACTTGAGGTTTCAGGCATCCACGGAATATCTTGGACTACATCCCCTGTGGATAAGGGGAGACCAACTGCAGTTAAATAAAGGTGACAGGCATGTTCAGTGATGCAGTCAAGTCCTCACTAAAGCCAGAAAAGTGGCCTACAAGATGGAGTTAGTCAGACTAGTGCTGAGATAACACAGCTGGTCTGGTTGGTTTAGGTCCTACATGACCTTCACCAGATGTCGTCCATTCTTCTTGTTCTGTAAATTTAGCTTCAACCTAAAAATGTATAACTTGAGTAGTTTAGGGCTGAGTAGTTTAGGGCGACTAATTTAGGAGATTAACTTTTGAATTGGAAACATTGTAAAAGGTTATGAGTTATGCTGAAGAGTGAAAGAGGAAGCTCTGCGGGTGAGAGGCCACAGACCACAGAACAAGGAACTACTGAGTTCTGAGAACTGCAGGATGAAGCACCACCCTTTTCTCCAACCGCCTCTCACCATGTCTGGCAAAATTAAAACTGCAGCCTGTGCAGCACTTCCTCTTGCAAAAGCCAAGCATGTTTTCATCTTCTACTTTTGTCACGGAACAGAAAGAAAACAGGGTACAGATGCTGACTTTTCAAACGTGTCTTACCACCAATGTTATCAGATCTACCACTGTCCATGGCAGTAACCCTATGACTGACTTGATGATACCCCTGTGTGCACACTATCATTTGATCCATCAAGCTACACAACTGGTGGCTCTCAGCCCTAAAGACTTCTGTTGTCTCTAAGCCAAATAGATCAGTTGAAATATTGAAACGTGTTTATTAAAAAAGGACCTGACCCCTCATGGAGGGGTGCTCTTTCACATGTGTGCAAAGGACACCACGTGGCTAGCAGGGGCCTCGTACCAGCCCTCATAGTTCACAGGAGCAATCTCAGAGTTGATATCTCTCCAGTCATATCTGGCAAGAAAACTACAGCCTCCCTGGCCTTATTGGAATCACTACCAAGAGCAATACCCCAAAATGTGAGGCTGGGGTAGAGAGGTGATTGATTATGCAATCCCAGCCTCCTGGGACTGGAAGGGATCCTCTGACTTAGCTCAGAACAGAAATACCTTTCCTGACAGCATCCAGTAGCAGGCCAAGAGCTGCCTGGGTGTAGTCCTAGACTCCATGTTCATTACCTTCGTGGCCCTGGGCAAGCTACTCACCTTGTTTGCACCTCAGTTTTATCTTCTGTAACATGGGCCAAAAAAAGTAGCTGTCACAGACAGTTTTGTTCTGCTCTAACACTTGCCTGAATGCTCTGAGTCAGAGTTTGTGACTTCAGTGAAGTAAGACCCTCTCCATGTACCAGATACCCCAAACTCCCTACACTCCAAAAAATAGACTCCTGGGGAGAGGCTTCTGATGGCCATACTTAAATGATGTTCAGACCATTTCAGTGGTTTGATCAGAATTTCCGGAATATTTTTTTTTTAGCTAAGAAACAGACAACTTGGGGCGACACCTGTGGTTCAGTGGGTAGAGCTCCAGCCCCATATACTGAGGGTGGTGGGTTCAAACCCAGCTCTGGACAAACTGCAACAAAAAATAGCTGGATGTTGTGGCAGGCGCCTGTGGTCCCCAGCCACTCGAGAGGCTGAGGCAAGAGAATCATCTAAGCCCAGGAGATGGAAGTTGCTATGAGCTGTGATGCCACAGCACTCTACTGAGGGCGATAAACTGAGACTCTGTCTCTAAAAAAAAAAGAAACGGACAACTTCATAAGAGTGCTAACTCAAGACCAGTTGGAACAAGAATTAGTTACATAGAATTGATTAAATTGGTGAGAGAAATTTTACTGTGTGTTTTTTGTTGTTGTTTTTTTGTTGTTTTTTTTTGAGACAGAGTCTCGCTTTGTCACCCTGGGTAGAGTGCCATGGCATCATATGTCACAGCAACCTCAAAGTCTTGGGTTCAGCCTCTTTCCTCAGCCTCCCTAGTAGCTAAGACTACACGCACCCACCACAACAACTCCTGGCTACTTTCTAGAGATGAGATCTCACTGTTGCTTAAGCTGGTCTCGAACTCAAGAGCTCAACTGATCCACCCACCTTGGCCTCCCAGAGCACTAGGATTATAGCTGTGATCCACCATGCCCAGTTTGATGTTATTTTAACGTCTGATTTTCTGGATTTATTATGGAGCCCTTTCTCTTACTTTTTAAGCTATTAATAATTATTAACAATCTAGTAGATTCTTTTATAAACTGAAACAATTACTTTTAAAATCCTGTTTTTGCTTTCTGTTCTCCTCTCTCCCCGAAATTCAGAAATTTATTGAGTCTTTACTTTTCATGACACTACAGTTGTTTGCAAAGGTTTCAAAAACAAACAAAAAAATATGGTGGGGAAGAAAAGATGGAAGACAACAGTGAGAGTTAGTCTACCTGTTACTCTATCACTTTAACAATTTGTCCCTGTTACATGCCCCAAATGTGAATCTCATCTGTTGCACACCCTACTATTGAGGGATTATCAAGGTTAGGAGCCCTTTTACTTAACAAAATGCCTTAATAACCCAGAACAGAAAAATAGTATGTAATAGATGTCATTAGAGGGCCCTGCCAAATATCACAAAACCTAGACATTATGAAGGAGAGAGAAAATAAGGGCTCCATCCCCCCTAGAATTTTCTAGCTAGGGAAAAAAAATATCAGCTATTTTTTGTGCTCCTTTAAAATAAAACCTCATATAAAAGAGCTATCTACACCACCCTTCCTCACTTAACTCTCTCATTCTCTCTTGGGGAGGAGCTGGGCTGAGTCAAAGAGAAGCTGCTACTTGAGAAAACAAGAGCAAACTTCAAGTGCCCCTTGAACACTTCTAATAAGGAAAGCTTATCTGGCTTTTATGAGGTTCAGTAAAATGTCCAAACTGCTGTCATTTCAAACACTTATAATCAGACTTACCTAATAAAACATGAGATCATGGGTCAGGTGTGGTGGCGAGTGCCTGTAATCCTAGGACTCTAGGAGGCTGAGGCAGGTGGATTTGGTGAGACCTTGTCTCTATTAAAAATAGAGAAATCTAGGGAGGCACCTGTGGCTCAAAGGAGTAGAGCGCCAGCCCCATATGTCAGACTCGGTGGGTTCAAACCCGGCCCCAGCCAAAAACTGCAAAAATAGAGAAATCTAGCCGGCTGCTGTGCAGCTGCCTGTGTTCCCAGCTACTCGAGGGACTGAGGCAAGAGGATCTCTTCAACTGATGTTCAGGAATTCGGGCCAGCCCAAGCCAGTTGATGCCATCAATGTTTCAACTCGGCCTGCACAAATGCCCAGGAGATGGCTTTTTGATGTTGCAGGGTTGAAGCTCCGCCCTCAGATCTAAGCTGCCATTTTCTGTACACATGTCCTGTGAAATGCCATCAACCCTATGTTTGTAAGAAAGAACCTGTTATTTCATTTTTCCCAGTGCCCATCCCCATTCCTCGTGCCTTAAAACTTCCCACTTTCCTAATCCACAAATATGCTTAAGCCTCATCTTCAGGGAAGTAGATTTGAGAGGCCTCCCTTGGTGGCCTTGTGACTGAATCTTTTCTCTATTGCACAATCCATGTCATTTATATTGACATAGTGTGTGGGGGGAACGTGGACCCAGACCCGACTGGGAACGATGCAGCCTCGAAGAGATAAGTAAACGTGAACTGAGTGCACTTACAAAAGGGAGAATAAATATACTTATCTGAACTCACAAGATAATTCCCTTTGTGCCCACTAATATAAGAAATATTCACAAAAAGTCCTGACGCTGCTCTTGGTGAAACCATTAGAGTCCTCACAAAACTCTGAGAAACAAAACTAGAAACACAGGTGGAGAAGGACCACGTGTTATGAAAGATCATGCAAATAATGAAGAGCAGTAGACTGTGTAAGCAGCTTAGGGTTTGCTGGATCGAAACCAAGAAAATGATGAAATAAGTTTTATCTAATTAACACAAAATAATTCAAAAAAATGGGGAGAGGAGAACAAAAGTTCATGCAGGAGACAATTCAGTTCTAAATGTGGTCATGGAAGTTGACATCCTATCAACTACCAGGCAAGTAATTCAGATATTTCTTACACTCCAAGGAAAATACTTCCTTACTAGCTTCACCAATATTGGATCAAAAATTAAATATGTTCAATATAGAAAAGAAAAAAACAAGATGTTCCGTGTAACCTCTTTGCATTCTTCTAGAGGGGGTTGATAGAAATGTAACTGCTCCTTAAATAAAGAATCATTCTTTGTATAGACAACTACAAACCCAAGCCCAAACCTTGAAAGATGAAATTACAAGAGGGCACGTGCATGTACCCAAAATTAGAATGCCTACTCTCCTTAAACAGAACTCTTACCTGGGAATGGAGCTTCCGTTGCACAGTGCATTGAGTCTGAGTGTTAATGCAGTGGCTAATCTCCTGAAATCTCCTCAAATCTACTCCCACATTGATGAAAGATTCCTGTGCAACTAACTCCATTTGTGCCAAAGTTCGAGATATAAGCAATATTTTGAAGTTAGAAATTAGACTGAAGGCTTCAAATCTCCCCCAAAACTCAAGTTCTTTTTTCTTGCAAAAGATTAAGAGTCACCTGCATCTAACAAGAGTGTCAACACTGTTCCTAGTCCTACTCAAAATGAACATTAAAACATAGAGGTGGAGAGTGATATGCTGCTCCCTACACAGCAAGCGCATTCCCCCTTGTATAAAATAACTAACTTTCCGCCACAACCTTATTTAAAAAAATAAAAAGGACAGTCACAAGGACATAAGTCAGAAAATTGCAGATACCTCTACCCCTCCAATAACTCTAAAAACTGTGTTTTCTCACTTGTCAGTGAGTAGTGATAAATCTGAAACCAGAAGATTTTAGGCTTCTCATTAATATATCCTTGATCTCTGTTCCTTTTCTTTTTACCTTTACCATGGTAGAGAGGACACAGTTTTCCAGTAAAACACGTGAAGGTATATCTGCCAAGGTTCCAATCAACCCAGGAAGGAAAGACTCATTCTATAAATAAACTAGTAGACATCCCACAACACAGAGAGGTCTCTCCACTTACAAAGAACAGAAATTCTAATTAGTGTATCCAACTGCCTGCCCATCATTCATTTTTAAGCAATGGATTTCTTTAGCATTCCAAAGGTCTGACCCGATCTGATGATGGGAGCTGTGATGGCAATCCTTCTACTGCCTCTATGAAAGAAGAGACTTGTTTATTAGAATGCACACTGGAGCTAATAAAGGGACAGCTAGCTCATTAAAGGGCTAAAGTTAGGGACTGATATATCTACCTTGGTTGGGTAAGGGGAAAGGGAAGCAAATGTTGTGAAGGGAAGAACAAACAGATTTGTTTAAGGAAGTTAACTGTATTTTTCAGGAGAACAAACTGGAGACAGGACAGCCTGTGATAATATCTCTTTATGCAGAAGCCAGAGGTTTGTTGCCTTTCTTATGGTGATAAATTATGATGATAGCTTTGCTGTCAGTCTTTTTCCTGAAAATAAACTACCCCAAAGACAGAATTTATGACAGCTTCATTTCTCATAAGTTTCCACATTTGGTCAGATAAAAGAAGCTATGAGAATTTCAAACACATTTCGATCTCCATTTTGAGGATGATTTTTCTTATTTCAGTTATTTCCTTTCAACTCTGGATTCTGTTATTCTGTCCTGTTCATTCATTCAGGTCCATTGCTTACATCGTATTTGATGCTCTTACTTTTGCTAAAATTCTCCCAAATCACCACCCCAATTGCCAATTTGATACCACTTTAAGTTCTATAATTCTGTGACTACTGCTAGGTAACCACAAACATATCATTGACTATATCTTCTTCTTTCTCAAATTCTTTTTTTTTTTTTTTTTTTGGCCAGGGCCACGTTTGAACCCACTACCAACTGTAGATGGGGCCGGCGCCCTACTCCTTTGAGCCACAGGCACCACCCTATTTTTCAAATTCTTAATCTAGTACTTGACTCATGTTTATTAGACATAAACAAAATACTTGGCTTCTTGAAAATATGGCAAAGAATTTTAGAAAACGTCACTGCCTACCAGAATCTTGTGATCATTGTGTGAGATGGCAAAGATAGAGGCCAGTGCCTCTGCTGTTTAAACTGATAAGCCTGTTTTTCTGACAGGAAGCCAGAACTAGGTACTAGTATTTATTTCTTTTCTTTTCTTTCTTTCTTTTTTTTTTTTTTTTTTTTGAGACAGAGTCTCAAGCTGTCACCCTGGGTAGAGTGCTGTGGCATCACAGCTCATAGCAACCTCAAACTCCTGGGCTTAAGTGATTCTCTTGCCTCAGCCTCCCAAGTAGCTGAGACTATAGGTGCCCACCACAATGCCCAGCTATTTATTTTGGTTACAGACCCAGGCTGGGTTCGAATCCACCACCCTAGGTGTATGTGGCTGGCGCCATTGCCAACTGAGCTATAGACGCTGCCCAAGGTACTAGTATTTCTAAAAAGAAAGTGCGTGATAGCCAGGTGTTGTGGCGGGCACCTCTCCCAGCTACTGGAGAGGCTGAGGCAAGAGGATCGCTTGAGCCCAAGAGTTTGAGGTTGCTGAGAGCGATGACACCATGGTATTTTACCCAGGGCAACATAGTGAGACACTATCTCAAAAAATAAAATAAAAAATAAATAAATAAAGTGCATGCATGGCAGCATCCGTAGCTCAGTTGGCAGGGCGCCGGCCACACATGCCTAGGGTAGTGGGTTTGAACTCGGCCCAACCTGCTAAGCAACAATGACAACTGCAACCAAAAAAAAAAAAATAATTAGCCAGATGTTGTGGCCGGCGCCTGTAGTCCCAGCAAGTTGGGAGGCTGAGGCAAGAGAATCACTTAAGCCCAAGAGTTTGAGTCTGCTGTGAGCTGTGATGTAATGGCACTCTACCCAGGGTGACAGCTTGAGACTCTGTCTAAAAAAATAAAAAATAAAGTGCGCACGTGGGTAGAGTGTGGGTTAAAGATGATATGATAATAGTTAACGGATGACCATACAGTCATATCCCTAGAATATAAATTTTATTTGATGGAAAGTAATGTAGACAATTTGTGTAAACTAACAAATATATTAAAGACTAGAATGTAATAATATTTAAGATGGAATCAAGTTATCAGGAATTTATGCCTAGGCCCTCAAGAATAAATTCATTCTTCTCTGCTTTTGGAAGTGATCTGCTGAGAAACCGTGAGCTGCGTTAGCCTAGAAAAGTCTTGATGATTGATGGCTTCTATTCTACTACCCAAGGACATTAAGTGCCAACTACCCTTACCTATTTTTATTCACATAGTTGTTAGTTCTATAATATCTTGATTATTTTTTATAATTATTAAAAGTGATTACTTTTTTATAATTATTACCTATTATTAATATATAATTAAGGTGTTTAAGATTACTCTCTAAAAATGGTCAAATCAAAAGATTGAATTGGAAGGCATTTGGAAATCATTCTGGCTTCAGAAGAATGGGATTCCTAATTACTCATTTACTAATGCTATCTAGGTCTCCATTCATTCTCCACAGTGCAACCAGCATGATCTTTCTACAGTACAAATCAGTGGCCACGGTACTCCTGTGCTTAAAACTTTCTAACTTTCCATAGCCCATAGGATAAACTCTAAGCTCTTTAACGTGGTGTGTGAGGCCCTCTGAGTTTCGATTTCCTAGAAGAGCAGCCTCCTTTCTCACAATTCTGTTCTTTGCATTGGACTCTACCCATTAAAATAACCTCTATAAACTAATAAAATGCAGTGTACTCTCTCAACTTTGACACTTGGATGAAGGCACTGCAACCTGTCTCTTGAATATTTAGTTCTCCATTGCCACTCCCTACTCTCTCAACCCTTCCAACATACATATATGCTATTCAGATTGTACGTACTAATACAGGGTGTCCATAAAGTTTATGTGCAATTTACAATAGCTTAACATAGTAAATTGCACATGAACTTTATGTCCACCCTGTATAATATAATAAAATTACATACAAGTGATTTTATTTGTATATCTTATACAATAGGGAAATCAAATAGAAAGTCATAGCTATTGGACATTTGGTGTTTTTTAAAAATCTTCATACTGCCTGCTTATATTCTTGGTCTATTATTTTAAATTAGAGTGTTTATTTACTTCTTATTTATAAGTACTTATTATGGAATAATACACACGTGCGCAGGCTTCTATCCTCTTACTAAATAAATATTATTTGAAAGAATGAGCATATAAAATCTTCCAGGTTAAAGACTATAATATATGTACAGGTAAAGAAAGGACCAATGTTTCTCAAACTTTTGTCCATCCTCTTCTTCACCTATATGTTAATCACAGAGTGTCCCAGGTACTGAAGATGAGAACTACCTATTAAAATATAAGTGGAGACCAGGTGCTAATGCCTGTAAACCTAGTACTCTAGGAGGCCAAGGCGGGTAGATTGCTTGAGCTAAGGAGTCTAATACCAGCTTGAGCAAGAGCGAGACCCTGTTTCTACTAAAAATAGAGAAACTATTTGGCATTGTGGTGGGCATCTGTTCTCCCAGCTATGCAGGAGGCTGAGGCAGGAAGATCACTTGACCCCAGGAGTTTGAGGTTGCTGTGAGCTAGGCTAACCATTGCACTCTAGCCAGGCCAACAGAGTGAGACTCTGACTCAACAAACAAACAAACAAATAAAATATAAGCAAAGGTAAGTTTGCCCCTCCAGTTATATCATTCTTCACATTTGCAGGATTAACAATGCTATTACTTACCATACCCATCACTGCTATTTAAGATCTTTTTATTTGTTCATTGAAAACACCAAAATAATTTATTCTGATATTTCCAATTTGTGATACTAATTCTTCGCTATATATATTCATTTTACCTGGAAAGTCTAGTCAAAACCAGACACTTTTCTTTTGAGACCACATGATCTAATACTGTAATAGGTAACATGATTTTTTAAAAAGTATAAAAAAGGAAAAGGAAGTAAAGTGAAAGATACATTATAAATTAAGTTCTTAAACTTCCGGGGATTTATGAACCATATACAAAAATCTGTGCAGCATGTGCATCTGTGTGAGAGCGGGTACATATGTGTGTGTTAGAGACCATTTAGCAAACGCTATCAAAGCCTGTTTTGTTTTGTTTTCTTTCTGATTAATATGGGTGTGCACACGATGAGGTTACGTTGTTTACATTTGTAGGCTAAAGTTAGAGTTGTGGTTGAGTCCTTCACCCAGGAAGAGTCACCCATACTTTGTACCCATGAGGTGGAAACTTACTAAGTCCCTCCCTCTCTTCCCCTTTGAATTTGTGTTTTTCTCTCCTGTGGGCCTATGGTTATTAATCTACTAGTTTCAACTTAGTATTGAGTACATGAGATGCTTTATTTTCCATTCTTGAGAAGCCTTATTTAGGAGAATGTTCTTCCCAATCATTTTTTCCACCAAATTTTTGGAGGGCTTCTCATGCAAGAGATCCTTCTCAATTGTCAGTAGTCTTTGGACCTGATTTCATCATTAATTATCCACATATATCTTTTCTTAAAAAATTTGTCTCTTTGTTTAACATCTTTAAGTTAGTCTAAGCCCCTTGACTTCATTTTTCTTTGCTCCCACTGAGATGCATCCTACTAAATACCTATACCAGGAGACCAATAATTTTTTTTTTTTGGAGACCAATAATTTTAGAATAATTTCCAGGCATTTGATGTAGATGAGTGGGAGACAAATATAGTTATTTTTCATTGTTTTAGACGTGCAGGGACAGAGCCAATGTCTTTTGGCCAGTTAATACTTGACCACATGGGTGTAGATGGCAGGTGAGCCCTTCTTCCACTATAGAAGACAAAAACAGCTTTTTACTTTCCCAGTCTACTCCAGAACTGAGGATGCTAAGGGGCATGTAGAATGCAGCCCCCTCAAATCTTGAGTAATGAAATGTTTCTGCACAGAAGCAAGAGGGACAGTGAAATCAGGTCTGAGCGGGGACAGTGCGGTAACATCAGCAGTATCCAGATTCCAATGAGTTGATGGCACCAGAATTGTTTCCTACTGGTGCTGGCAGTTTCTGTTGGCTGAAGCTAAAATCGGAAATGTAGAGATAACAAATGTACTTGAATGATATAATTAGTTCACTTTGGGTCACATCGAGATTCATCTTCTTCTCAACAATCAGGAGGCATTGTCTAGTAGGCATTTGTATACAAGAGCGTAGATTTCCAAAATGATATTAATCAAAGCTATAGGTTTGAAATTTTTCAGTCTGAGTCCCAGGACAGGATTAAGTCTTTTTAGGGTAAGGTGTCAAATAGGCCTTCACTGAAGGGTGCAGTTTGGCTTGGCTAGCTGGCTTCTACTTTTCTTAGAGGGAGCAAGTATTTTTGCCACTTGCAAAAGGAATCACTGTTTCTTACCTTCTATGGAGCGACTGCTTTTGCAGTCCAGATCCAGGTAAAGACCACAGCCCTGAGCTTTTGGAATAATTGTAGCTATCTGACTATATCTTTTTAAATGAACAAAAAAGGCACCTACCCCACTAAAGTGTAGTTTTGCAATGAGAAAAAGTAATAAATGACAGTAGAGAGTTAAGATGGCCCAGGTGGTAATAAGCTTTGGATGACAGAGGGAGAAGGTTCTTGCACCTGTCTGTGATGGTGCTTTCTTTACATCTCCCTGTTTTCTGAAAAGGAAAATAAGTTTGAGGTCGAAAGCGTGGTGTGTTAAAACCAGACACTTTTCAAAACTGTAGCAAAGTTTCAGAAAAATACATTTGGCATACATTCCTCATTTTTAGGAATATTCTTATCCAAGTCCCAAATTGTGTGATTTCAGTTATTTTTTCTTTCTTTCTTAGAGAACAGAGGAAGACTAATTGTAACTCCTTGCTGTGCAGTATTTTTCACACATGGGGTTTTAAGGAAGCCATTTATTTAACTGCTTCCTGAACTAAATATATTATTTTTCTTCTTCTTCTTTTTTCCAGGCTCATATTATCTAGTAACAGCTTCCAGGATTTCTATTTTCCTTTGGGAAAGCCTCCCCCAGCCTAATTTGGACCCATTTTGACATTCAGATATTGTGCTTCCTTCTTACACAGTGCCCAAAGGTTATGCACATAAAAGATACTGACTACCCGGAGTTCTCAATCCCCCACAACACAAACATTATTCCAGAAACAAATGGGACCCTACAACTAAGTCTTTCCAATGTATCTTACCTGATACTTAACGTATGGGCACTGGAAGAGGGAAAGTATCACTCTTTCTCTAGGAGTAAAAGGTATAAATGGTGTCTACGCTAAAGTAGATTTCTTAGCCTCATGGAGTAAGTAACCAGCAAACGAAGCCCTGACTCATAGTAAATGAGAATCAAACGAGAGAAAGAAATAAAGATTCCCAAAGAAACACTGAATTCCCTGGATCCAGCCTGATGCTGAAGCTGATTGAACATGTTTTTCCGGACAATTGGTCCTCATGAAAGTCCTGTGTTTTACAGTTAAGCCATATTTTATTTTCTCTATTTTACAGCTCAGGAGCCAAAAGATTAAATAGCTCAGTTCCACGAAGTGAAACCAGATTCACTGATTCTAGATCTTGGTTTTTCCTATTGTGAGTTTCTTCAACAGCCAAATTCATGTTTAAATATTTTTCATCTCCTTTGGGGAAAAACTCCAATGCAAAAGTTATAAATTTATGACCAACGGATGAGATTCAGCCTGCCACATTGCCTAGGTAATGCTTTTAAAAACAGTTTGCAACATTTGTTGGCATCTGAAAATCAAAAACTGTCATGCAAAAACCTGGGTTTCTTAAAATGCTGGAACATCTCTCATCATAAGTCTTACAAATCATTCCAGTGGCAATTGATGGGATCTGAGGGCTGGATGATAAAAGAAAGTGAACATTAAGCCTGGGGGCATTGGGAACACTTTGATTTTAATATCTGTGTCTCTATCTATATCAATATCTGTGTACCCCTTGTACCCAATTACATCGTAATGTCTGGGTGGAGGCTCAGATAGATATAGTTAATGCTATGTGCACAAGTTCACCACACTCCTCTCCAACGTTTTACTCACATGACTTTTGTAACCTCTGTAAATGTTTGAACTTATTGACAAAGTTTAATTACATTCTCAACTCATAAACTCAACTGACATTTTAGACTTGTGTGTTCAGTAATCTAAATGCCCATTTGTTTCCATCCTACCTATAATCAGAACACCATGTCTTTTTCCTTTTAAAGTTGAGATCTCAAATTGGAAAGAATCGATGCATAGTCTGGAAATTACATAAATCTTCTTATTATAGGTCTCTTTGTTACAGGGAACCAGGAAGAGATTCTTTCTGTTTGTTGTTTTCTGTTTTGTTGTGGATGGTTGCACCTTACATAAACAATAAGCTTACTAAGAAACAAACGAATAATACCTACTTATATCTTGTTTCCAATATGTACTGATTATATGAAGGCTCAGGAAAATGCTATCTTTTTTTGTGGCATTCTTCATTCATTTTATACTTTTTTCTTTCCGCACAAATTCTTCTAAAACATCAAATTTCTACTGTCTGTTGACTACATCTTAAGACCTCTCCATAACCATTGATAAATCACGTTACATTTCATGTTGATGTTAGGTAGGCAAGAAATTTTGAAGACAAGTATTACACTTTATTTCAGATACTGGTGAGGCTTGGCAGGTGCAATCCTTTTACGTCAAGTTTTGTAAAATGCAGACCTCCACATGTAATTCACATGTGAGCACTCTCTGAACTAAAAGGCTGGATAAGATTAAATTAAGGTGTCCATCTGGAGTGAGGACTTTTCAGACTGAGACCCCACTGAGAAAGCGTGGATACCATTGAGCAAATAGTGCTCTTCCGGGGAAGAGCTGCCTCTCTCAGTGTGTTCCCCTCTTTGCCCCAGTAAGAACAGGAACTTTCCAGAACCGCATTAGCAGTTTCTGTCTTGAAGTTAAGAAGTCAAACCAGAAGTTGTGGTTCTCAATCTTGAGAACTGATGTTAACTCTCGTCACACACATCCCATTCCATCCCCTTAACTTCCATCATAGAGTATCGACCCTATGGTTTGCTATGAGAAAGGGCATTATGTTCACAGATCCTTAAGTTCCTTTTAACATATCCTATTACTGAATAATTGGAAACTTGGATCAGTTGGAAAGGATATTATTGTATTTCTCAAATAAAACAGGAACTGGATATTCATCCAGTGTACACTGACTATAATGAATATGTCAATATAATTTGTAAAATTGGGGGAAGATTCTTCACCTTATCATGTGGAGTGTCCCTAAAATTTTCATACATAGGGAAAATGAAAAAGCATAGCTAAATGTACCTCTATGCACAAAATATTCATTGCAACATTTTACAAAGAGTTGGCCAACATGTAGAGAATATTTTGTAAGTATTTTGTAAAATGTTGTAATGAATATTTTCTAAATAATGTCACATTTAGCTACAATTTCCCATTTTCTCTATGTCTGGAGACTTCTTTATGTACGGAGACTTCACTCTGTACATAAAATCGAAACAAGGCTCTGTTTATTAAGCTGTGTCCTGAGAATGTTTTGTGTTCCAGAAAGAAAGGTTTCAGGACCATGGGAGAGGGCAGGGGAGGAGGAGGAGCCATGCTCGGGAGAGTAGACCTCACTATCTACCCCACTTAAGACACCTCTGCTTCTCATGTTTTCAGGCTGTTGGTATTTCACATAGGACTGTGTCTGGAAACAGGATTCAATTACTCAAATTGAATAATCAAAATCTCAAATGCCACTAAAATAAGGAGAATTTTGAGTGGTACTTCACACGAGCAAAATGAATGAAGTAAAATGCTGTTGAAAACTGCATTCTTATACTACATATCAGGGTCTTATTGAAACCACACAATAATTTGAACTGGAATAAGTTTATATAAGAAAGTATTAACCAGAGTTAGAGCAATGGGGGATTGGTTAACAGGAGATAAAAACAGCAAAAAATATAGAAATGGCAGATGCAGCGAGTAGGCACTACCCCAGGGCTGAGAAAGAACTCTCGAGGACCTCCCTCCACAACCCCGTACCAAACCAAGAGCTGAGAGCCCAGACCTCTATAGACAAGAGCAGGAATGTGGCTGAGATGAAGAGGTAGGTGAGTGCCATGCTAGCAAAAATCTGCAACTCTGCCCTTGTGAGTGCTGGGGAAAGTGACCAGGTGTTACAGCTGAGACCTCATCTCTAAACCACCCTGGCATATGTAAAGTGTAGCCTGCTTTTGGCATTATAACTGTTGGCACTGCTCTACTGTGCTCTTCAGGTGCCATTAGAAGCTGCTCAGAGAGTGGCTTGGTGCCTGTGGCTCAGCGGGCTAAGGCGTCAGCCATGTACACCTGAGCTGGCAGGTTCGAATCCAGCCCAGGGCCGCCAGACAACAATGACGGCTGCAACCAAAAAATGGCTGGGCATTGTGGTGGGCGTCTGCAGTCCCAGCTACTTGGGAGGCGGAGGCAAGAGACTTGCTTGAGCCTAGGAATTGGAGGTTGCTGTGAGCTGTGATGCCACAGCACTCTATCCACTATGACAGCTTGAGGCTCTATCTCAAAAAAAAAAAAAAAAAAAGAAGTTGCCCAGAGAAAGATGCCGCCACGTGTACCTGTCCAACAGGTACAAAAGTTAATAAAAAATATTTAACCAATGTCAATATTTGGCCACATTAAACATGGACTTTGAAATCAGAAACCAGAGAGCCTGAGTTTAAGTTTCAGTTCTGCCATTTATAAAAATACTCCAAACAAAATTCTCCAAAACATTCAGTTTGCCTATCTTTAGAAACGGAAGAATTACAATATCTACATAGTCATTTTTTGATGAGATTCAAACACACATTTTTAAGCCCCAAGAACCATGCTGAAGAAACATTAAGTACTGTTTAAGTGGTAGTTGTTATTATTTGGGTTTGTGGCCCCATTAGTGAGTTGTTCAAAGCAAATATTTGATGCATTACTCTGTTACTTTTTATTGATCTAATGCACATCTGCGATATTGTTCACTCTTGTAGGCATCCTGTGATATCAACATATAATAAGGAAAATGCAAGTAGTCTTTATCCTAGTTCTGCCATAAAATGCTTGTAATTTCTTGTGTCAGAAGGCTGATAACAGCACATTTTGTTATCTTTGGTTTTTTCCCATTATCCCTGATACAAGAGATTCTAAAATCCTTGAAATCACTTAAGTGGTAGTGCTGAGGGGAACATTTGTTGTTGCTCATAACAAGCTCCTTTCCCCTTTCAATCATACCTGCATTAACATTAGTAAGGTGACTCTTGGTGTGCCCCTAGATAGCTTCAGGATGGGAGATGTTTGTTAGAGGAACGTACTATGTCAGCAGTTCTCAACCTGTGGGTCCTGACCCACAGGAACTATATTAAAGGGCCATGACATTAGCAAGGCTGAGAACCACTGTACTATGAGATTAGAGGGTTGAATCTTTCAGGCCCAGCCCTAACCTCCCAAGGAGGGGAGTGGGGCTCAAAATTAAATAGATTACCAATGGCCAGTGATTTAATCAGCGGTGCCTACATAATGAATCCTCCATAAAAACCTAAACAATGAAGCTCAGAGGACTTCTGGATTCACACGAAGCAGCTAATTCATGTTCCAGAAGGGTGGTGTGCCCAAAGTTCACGGAAACAGAAGCAACTGTGCATGGGGCCCTTGAGACCTTGCCCTAAGTATCTCTTCATCTGGCTGGACATTGTCTTCTTTTTATAATATCCTTTTTAATAAACTGGCAATACTAAGTAAGCCTTTTTCCCTGAGTTCTGTGAGCTAATCTTATAAATTATTATGCTTGAGCATGAGATGTTGGAAATCCCTGATTTATAGGCAACTGGTCCAAAATATGAGAGCCTTAAGGTAAAGAATTGTTTTGTGAGGTGGGGACAGTTTTGTGGGACTGAGTACTTAAGATGGGGAGCCTGATGCTAAGTATGCAAAGTTAGTGTTAGAGTTTAATTGAACAGTTAGACATTCAACTGGTGTCCAGACAATTGGAGAATTTGGTTATTGGTGTAGAAAGAAGCCCCATATTTGGGAGGTCAGACATGTTGTGAGTATAAACTGTTGATAGTTGATGTCAGCAGTGGGATTTGCTAGTTTGGCTTTGGCTCATGGAAATTCATGGTTAGGAAAGAGAAGGTACGAAAAGGTCAAGGATGATGAACTTTTGATCCCCGAGTAGCTAACTAGTCACTCAGAGTATATAACTACAGCTGTGTTGAGGCCAGTTACTAAAGGTAAAAGTTACCAATGAAATTTAGAAGTGGTGGTAGAGTTAGAGCTGACTCCTGGAGGGGTGGCTCATTCAGTACAGGAGGATATGCAAAATAAGAAGCATGCTAAACATACAATCCTTTGGTTAGCATGCTTCTTATAGTTATTTGTAGCAGCTACATTGTAAGAAAGTGTTGGGTTGGACCTTGATGCTGAAACAAACGCAGGTTTTTATTGGTCTGAAGTCACCTCAAAGACACACATAAGGGGGAAAATTATTCCATGACAACAGAAAGTACCTTGAAGGCCGTTGGTGACCAAAAAAGTTTTCAATGAGGAAGGAGATCAAAACCAACAAACTACTGAATGAAACTGGGTGGTATAGAATAAGAATTGCACCTATTTATAGATTGATATCAAAGGATTCTTAGGAACCATTAATAAAATAGATTGTGATAGTGACTAATTCACAGTGTAAGAGCATGTGTGAGTGATACAGGACACTCAGTTCACTATTAATTTATCACAAATGGCTCTATGTGATCCAGATACTGGGAGGTTACTCCTGAGAAAATAAGCCTGGTAGACAGGAGAAAAGCCATTGTACAGTATGTTTGCCCTGAGAAAACAGAACAACTTCCCCTAAAATCCCCAAGGGAACAGCCCACATGAGTCAGCTAATATGTTTCTCATGCTAACCACATGAATCTGAGTATGGCCATTATTCAGGCAAGGGTAAATTCTCCTTTTGTAAAGACACTACACTGTATTTTGCTGCTACAAAATCAAATACTCTGAGAAGGCTTATTGGATTTGCTCTCTCAGCGTTCCACCATGGGTCTTATTGATACTGAAATATTAAGAAAATTAGCAGGAAAATGAGGAGACAGAGAGTGGAGAGTCAAAAGACTCATCCTAGCACGGTTGGAAGTCTTTAGATGGTTATTGAGAAATTGGAGAAATAGGATGGACTTTTGATGGTGTTGTAACAAAGGTGTTGATGCAGCATTATCAGAAGTTGGGTGAACCAGTAGGACACCCTGCTGACCTCCCAACATGAAAGGTCACAAAACAGGCTTTCCCTACTCCCCACAGGGAAGAGAAATGTAGAAATCTAGAAGACTAAGATTATAGTGAGAAATCCTACTCAGAATCCACTATGCAGCATATTAATCAAGGTAAAAATCCTTGGGGATTTGGAGTTATAAAATTTTCAGATACTGCCAACCTAGTACACACCATGTGAGTAGCTGCTTTGGGGTATTAATTGAGACTAGGATCTTCTTGGCCGGCCCCTGGCTGGGACCCAGACCATAGGCATGTGTGTAGGTAAAACGGCAGTTGGGGAAAGGGCATCTCTGGGACTCCTTGCCGTGAGAGGCCTGTGATTCTGAAACCCATTGGTAAAGTCTCAACAGGGAAGAGACAGTTAAAATGAAGTTTGGATTGTGCTCGCTTCGGCAGCACATATACTAAAATTGGAACAATACAGAGAAGATTAGCATGGCCCCTGTGCAAGGATGACACGCAAATTCGTGAAGCGGTCCATATTTTTCAACAACGATGGCTGCAACCAAAAAAAAAAAAAATGGCTGGGCATTGTGGTGGGCGTCTGTAGTCTCAGCTACTTGGGAGGCAGAAACAGGAGACTCGCTGGAGCCCAGGAATTGAAGGTTACTGTGAGCTGGGATGCTACGGCGCTCTATCCAGTGTGCCTAATACACATGGTCGGCATCTTATATGGTCAACTCTTGATTTTTCAACTTCATACTGACAAGAAAGTGATATTCATTTGCAGTCAATAGAAACTCAAGTACTGTTCCGTATTCATCCACACCCATTCTGTTTTTCACTTCCAGTGCAGTATTTAATAAATTACATGTGATATTCCGCACTTTATTATAAAATATACTATGTTTTAGATGACTTTGT
This sequence comes from Perodicticus potto, assembly GCA_963574655.1. Classification (NCBI taxonomy): domain Eukaryota; kingdom Metazoa; phylum Chordata; class Mammalia; order Primates; family Lorisidae; genus Perodicticus; species Perodicticus potto. Next base: position 37,774 of record CAUYRH010097122.1, read on the forward strand.
CTACTGTAGGCTAATATAATTGTTCTGAGGTAGGCTAGGCTAAGGTAGGCTAGACTAAGCTCTGATACTCAGTAAGTTGTATGAATTAAATATATTTTTGACTTATGATAGTTTCAACTTATGATGGTTTTATTGGGTCATAATACCACTATAAGTTGAAAAGCATCTGTTTTTTAAAACAGAAGGCATTAAGTCTATCATCAAGTCATTCATAATTAAACATCCTAAAATTAGGAACTACTAGAATTGCTCACAACCAAATAAATGGATAATTTAGAACAATATAAAATACCTAGGGGGGAGGTAAAAACAGACTGCCACTTTAATTAATGATATGCTAAGAGCTGGAGCACTGGTGGCAATAAACTCGTGATACAATAGCCCTGTATTCTCTGTGAAATAGGCAGATGACTCATGTGGAGACTATCAGTAGACTATTGTGGGTTAAGTAAAGTTGCACTGCCAATAGCTTCAGCAAGCTTAGACAGGGTTTCAACCACACAAAAAATACAACAGGCTAAAGAGCGTGGTACTCAGTGATTGATCTTTCTTCTTTGTCTCTCTTGAGTCCCAATTTACATTTACTATCCTGGCACAGGGTTGTCTAAGCTCACTTGCTTACTGTCATAATTTGGACTTGATGCAGGTCCCCAGTTAATAATGTACTATATGGAAGTCATTATGATAATATGTTAATAGAAAACTGAAGGGCAAGTTATGATTGATTCAAATGTGGTGGGGACTCACATGACCAACCAAGGCTGGCCAGGTACTTAGTAGATTATCTAACCCAGTGTTTTTCAATCTTTTTTATCTCATTGCACCTGAACCTATAGTTAAACTTCTGCAGCACACTTAAATTATGTTGGCCAAAAAAAAAAAAGAAAAGAGTAAAAAAAACAATCTACTTACTATGCTTTGAACTTCTTTCAAAAATAATTTAATTATATTTAGATTTTTTTTTTTTTTTTTTGCAGCACATCTGGGAGTCTCTCATGGCATACCAGTGGGCCACAGCACACCAACTGAAAATCATTGCTTCAAACAGAAGATACAATAAGCAAACAAAACAAAAACAAAAACCTGTTTTCATTACACACACCAAGGATCAAACTAGAAGCCTGAGTTTGGTTAATTTATTTGGATTTTGGAGAACACATAGCTAACAACTTGGAATATTCTAGCTTCTACTATGAGACTGCCTGAAACAAAACAGCCTAGGAGTGAGGACATCAACACAAGGCAGGCCTTGTCTGAATGGCAGTTGTCACAAAGCCTTTGGGCCTTTAACCATCCCTGTTCAAATATGATTTTAGAAGGGTCTGTTACTCTCACTCAGGTAAGCTGGAGTTATGGCAACAGCCCATTAGTGCCTCCTAGTGGTGGCCTTGGGGATTTGGAGTTATAAAATTTCCAGATACTGCCAACCTCGCGCACAGCATGTGAGTAGCTGCTATTGGGTATTAATTGAAACCAGCGAAATGACTATAGGGCAGAAAATAATGAGATTGCCATAATGTCTTGGGTGATGTCAGAGACACTTTAGTAAGAAAGGCTGTGCTTGTAAGAGTTTAATAATAAAATGGAAATTGTGTTTTCCACAAAAGCATGTAATCAAGAGGAATGCAAGAAGGTATCCACCATATGCATGAAAAGGGAATCTCTTTTCCCTTAAGACTGACTTGGGAAACATCTGGGCAGCTGCTGGGACCTACTACTATGTGGACAGTCTACCAACAAAGAGCTGCTGTTTTGAGAATGGCAGATCTGATGTGAGTGGACAGTTACCTGTGTAGAAAGCCACCACATTAAAACCAGTGGATGGAAGGACTCTGAAGAAGGAAGAATAAATCAGCTCCATGGGCTAAATTGCCTCTGTTTTCCTAGCTGTGGAGACCTGAACAAAGTAAAACCCTTCTGTTTGGATTCTAACTGACTCATGGGCAGTAGCCAGTGGCCTGCTGGTATAGTCAGGTAGGCAGACAATAGAGAACTGGATCATTTAGGGGCGCAACCTTATAGAAATGGCTCTGGGAATTTAGGGGAGCATTAAGTAGGACATGTTGGTGCTCTTCAGAAGAACCGTCTCCTAGAGTGACCGGAACCACCAAAGGTGTCTTTTCATGTGGAGACTTGAGGTGGCCCCTTGGGTCCATCAAATTAGTGCACGTGGAGAGGGATATAGCAATTCAGTGATAAGCTGAATATAGATATTCCTCTTGAACTCTCTGAGGCACAAAATGCCATCAAAAATTGTTCCAACTACCAACATGAAAGGTAGAGCTATTAGATGGCTACATAGAAGTTCTGGGGGAGGGGGGGGTAGAGGAAGGACCTGCACGTAGCTGGCAAGTGGATCACATGTCACCAGTATTCCCCAGGGGCTCTAATGGGTCTCGAGTGAAATAGATTCTTACTCTGGAGTGACCTTTCATGCCGGTAGAGAATTGCAAATGCTCAAAATACTATTAAACAATTATAGCAGAAGCTACTTTACCAATTTGGGCTCCTGGGCTATACTTCTTCAGAACAAGGGACACACTTCACAGCCCATAGTATTCAACAGTGGACAAAGAAGTACCACATCAAATGGACGCATCATATTGCATACCATTCAGTGTCTGATGGTTTAATAGAGTTGAAACAGGCAGTTAAACCATTTGCTGTCTAAACTGGGGAGGATAAAGGCATGAAGAAGCTGGCCTACATGACTTCATGGGTGTGTGCACTCACGCAATGTGAGGAAGGTTAGGGAGGCTCCCGCTAGATACTTTCCTCAACTTTAAGGGGGGCTCTGGGAAAGAGGGGAGAGAGGAGCACTGTGGTTTGATTATGCAGTTCTTTCCCACATAACCTCAAATTTCCTTTTTCCTATCTAGTGCAATTACTTGAAAACAGAAATACAACTGTAGGTGCCAGAGCAGGGATGATGCCTAAAAAAGGAAATTGTAACTGTAACTTTTAAACCTTTGTGTCAGAATTCCTAAGGGTCTGATCAGGAAGATTGTGTCTTCACCTCATTTGGCAATGCTGGACTTGACAGCAAATGCTACAGTGCGGCCTAGTGATGGAGATAGCCGACTAGCTCTGCCCCCACGTGACCCTTCTGTACATCAGTGGAACTGGCCTGAAGCAGAGGCAATTCCCGGATTAGCGCTGCTGCCTGCAATCTGGACGCGCAGGGTAGCTGAACCTAACGTTGTTTCAAAAGGTGAAAAAATTTTGGTAAAAATAAATGAACAATGGAGAAAAGGAGAAATGATAACTGAGGTTAAAGGAATAAGACACGTGGATTATGCCTTAAGGGCAATCCAACATAATATTAATACGTGGAGAGAAGCCCAGAGTAAGAGATTATCTCTTCACATGATTACCCCATATACCCAGATGGGTGAAGCTATATGTGCTGCTCTGGCACCCACAGTTCCATTTCTGGTTTCAGGATGATTGCATTAGGCAGGAAAAAAGAAATTTGAGGTTATGTGGGGAAGAACTGCAAAATCAAACCACTGTGCTCGGCTCAATGACTATAGCTCAAGTGGCTAAGACACCAGCCACATACACCAGAGCTGGCAGGTTCAAAACCAGCCTGGGCCTGCAAACAACAATGACAAATACAACCAAAACATAGCCGGGCATTGTGGCAGGCGCCTATAATCCCAGCTACTTGGGAGGCTGAGGCAAGAGAATAGCTTAAGCCCAGGATTTGGAGGTTGCTGTGAGTTGTGATGCCACAGCACTCTATCCAGGGTGACAGCTTGAGGCTCTGTCTCAGAAACCCCCCCAAAAACTACTGTGCTCCTCTCCCCCATCTTTCCCAGATCACCCAGAAAAGTTGAAGAATGTATCCAGTGGGGATCCTTCCTAACCCTCCTCATGTTGTGAGAGCACACTCTCATGAAGTCACGTAGGCCACCTTTCTAAGACCATCTCAAGGTCAAATGGCACCCTCCAATCCTGAGTGACATCACTCCGAGCATATGATATGATGATGAACTGGGCCAAGTGTGAACAACTAAGTAGAACTCCAGCAATGTGACAGTATCTGTCACTCCTCACCTTAGGCTACATCTGCTATAAGGATATCATCTTAGAAGAATTTTCTGAGAACTGCTTCCTACTGGGACTTCCAACTCTGTAGTTTATGAATCCCAGCAGTTTGAACGCTGTAACTATAAACCTTGATGATCAAATGCTTAGAAAGCTCCCTGCTTATAACAGACAAAATATAAGCACCCTGCCCAACACGCCACTGTGTGCTATGAACAGACACATATCGCCCTTGTTTTTATGGATGAAAGTTAAGCAGCAGCATAGGAAAAGCAAGAGGGTCCTGATGCGATAAAAGCAGCACCACTTTGTGGATCTGTGGGGAGGCCTTTTGGCTACTCAAACTCAATTGCATCCAGCTGAAACACTCATCTAACCCTAGTGTGGGAGAACTAGCATTTTTGGATGACAAACCTGTATCTTAACTGCACTCAGGCCATTAGTACATAATGGTAATAACGTGCATGGCGAATTAAACAACACTGATCCACAAGAGAGAAAGAGCTTTAGGGAAGAGAGTGGCAGGTCTAGATATCCTAGGATGACCTAGAGGGGCTTTTATGGAAGAGCAGCATTCAGAGAAATAAGATTCATAAATAGACTAGGCAGGTTAGAGGCAGTTCTCCTTGAGAGGGATGCAAAGGATGGAAGTCAATATGGAATTTTCTCTTTTCAAGCCACCTTGGACAGAAACCTCTTATCTTTGATGTCTCCTCTTAGTAATTTTCCATTCACTGGCTCCCAGTCGGCCCCTATGAATTCCTGCTGTCCTTGGCATCCAGTCCCTCCCGCACACTCTATGACCTCACAGCCAGTGGTCCCTATGTCCCTATACCAATTGCCATGGACTCCGTTCAATAAAGGCTATTTTACCATCTTTAACAAGTATTGGAATAATGTTTCTTTTTTAAACAACACTAATATAACTATGATTGGTGTGTTCAAGAAATAAGATAAATTGTGTAAATGAACTATTAATAATTGTGGTGACCTAACTAGTGAGAAATTAGCTCTGTGTTTTCTCTACATTTCCAAAACTTGAAAGCCCAGAAAAACCTCTCTGCAAAGTCAGTAAATCCTCAATTTGAATTTTGTAGCTAATGTAAATTGGCGTTAAACTAAGGGCCTCATAAGTTCGAGCGTTTTTTTTTTTTTGAGGTGATTGATATACCCATATGATCACATACTATGATGATCATACATGCACTTCTGATTCATATCGAAATTGAGAAATAAACTTTACTATAATGCGATGAATGAAAATTCCTTGATAACTCCCAATTTTGTTATTTATTATCTTTTTGCAAAAGCTATTCAATATCTCCAGTTGATAGTTTTATAATATGACAGTCACATTGCCAATGAGTGGCTGTCACTTATAGGGTTCTGTTAAACCCAAATCCCTTTCATTCTTTCATTTATTCTTCTGTTCATTCAACAAATTTATATTTGGGGCTTGGTGCCTGTAGCACAGTGGTTATGATGCTAACCACATAAACTGAGGCTGGAGGGTTCGAACCTGGCCCAGGCCAGCTAAACAATGACTACTGCAACACAAAATAGCCGGGCATTGTGGTGGGCGCCTGTAGTCCTGGCTACTTGGGGAGCTGAGGCAAGAGAATCACTTAAGCCCAAGAGTTTGAGGGTGCTGTGAGCTGTGACACCATGGTAGTGTTACCTCTACCTAGGGTGACAAAGTGAGACTCTGCTCAAAAAAAAAAAAAAATGCTTGTATTTGCTATCTATAGTACCAAAGGATGAATTCATAAAATTTGATTAAGCAAGTCATATTCTAATGCTAATCCTAAGACCTCATTTTATATGACAAATTTATGAGTCAGTTTTTAGTCAATAAGGTCAAATCAGTTTTCTTCATAAAAGCATTTGAGAGAATGCTTTATATGTGGGTCATTACAAAAGTTTTGAGATACACAAGAATCAAGAAACGTAAAATCCATGCAGAGGGAAGAAAATGAAGCCCTCGCAGAAACACCAGTAAGCCAAGCAAGTGGAAACCTGCAGGGGTGAATCAGAAAGGACACTGTTGACTGTGTTTCTTGGAAATAATGGATCATAACACAGCCTGTCTCAAAACTTCTGTAGTTACCCACAAATTGGTAGAAAATACGCAATTGGTACATTGATAAACTCATTATTAGTAACAGTAGGACATTTCTGGTTTAATTTCCACTCTATAGTAGAAAAAAATGACAATCGGTATGTCCAAAAAAATAGATGAATGGTAATACTGCTCATCACCCAGTGCGACATACGGTGCCAGTAAAATGGCAAATACTGACACAGAACAGCAACATGGAGACAGGTCTGGAAACACCGTGAAGGGAAGGAGGACGTTAGATTGTGTCGACACACTTCAGGACTGCCACCGCATCGTTGACTGGACTTCTCTGTCTCAGTGCATCTACCCCAGTTCTGCACTTCCTGAGCGCAGGTTTGTTTCATCAGTATCAATTAATGTAGGAACTGGGAACTGCTGTCCCAGGTCTCGCACCCCCAATGCCCAGGACATGCATCTTCCTTCCACTATTTCGTGGTGACTCATCAAACCTGGAAGACAAAGCAGCTCATGCTTTTTAGCTCTATCACCACATCAGTTTGTCTCTGCTGACGTAAGGGTTTTTGAAACAACCCGAAGAGAAAGTTAAATTCCTTTCTCTTCTTCCCTTTAAGTCCCATTTGGTGTCTAATCGATGCTTTTTTTTTCTTTCTCTTTCTTATCAGTATGCTGCAGTGGGTAAGTCACAGCTCACAGCAACCTCAAACGGGGGCTTAAGCGACTCTCTTGCCTCCGCCTCACAAGTAGTTGGGACTATAAGCGCCTGCCACAACGCCCGGCTATTTTTTTGTTGTAGTTGTCATCGTTGTTAGCAGCCCCGGGTCAGGTTCAAACGCTACAGCCCCGTTGTGGCCGGCGCCCTAACCGCTGAGCAACAGGCGCCGAGCCAAGGGGGAAAGGTTTCTAACCAGCCCTTTTTAAGAACACTTGTGTTTAATGGCTCCATCTGCTGGAGAGAATCTCCACTGCTTGTTTTTATTATGAGTCACAACATATGCAGGGACAAGCTAGACAAGTTGCCAGAAATGGCCTGAAAATCTCCAGGGAATTTGGCCCAGAGATGAAACTATTGTTAGCTGCACTGTGAGTGCGCTGGAAGGGGCGGATGGTTCTGGTCCTCCAAGCTTTGCCTTTCTTTGTTGCACTTCACTTACTGCTCTTGCCCTTCATGTGGAAATTTCATTCTGCTGAAAATACCTTTGGCTCACATCTACGGCCAATGGGTCTGGTGTAGCAGTTTATTTTGCAGTGCAAGGCCCTGTGAGGGAGGCCCTCTTGTCTTCTGCCATCTGGTTTCATTCAGCCACAGAAATGTAGCCATCTCCATGTAAAAAGGAAATCTACACCACGCTGCTTAGCGTTGGATTTGGAAAGCATGGTTGTTTTCCTTGCGATTCCCGTTCCTTATCTTTTTGGGATTTTTCAAAAGCATCCCATGGGAGGTCTCTGACGTCTTGGGTTATTCCAGCTCTTCTGTCGGTGGTGGTAGATGGTGTCCCTTTGACCCGTTCTTCAAACTAGTGACTCCCAAGTGACTTTCAGAGCTATAATAACTCTGAGACAGCACACTCACACAAACTTCAGCTCTCCCAGTGCCCTGGCTTTTGGCTCCTAAACAAAGAGAAGCTCAGCGCACCCTTGTCATTGTTAATCAAATCTAACTGATTCAGATTTTAGCGCTGAGAATATCGTGAAAGGAAGAGAATCTTCCAGAAGAGCGTTCTGAATTAACCATCAGTTTGCCAGTTATAGCTCTCTAATCTGATTAGATTTAAATGCATTGATGACTTAGTTTCCAATGGGAAGGGGGCACTGGTGGTCCATGGCATGATGTGACAATAGAGGTAAGCAAAATATCACCACTAGATACTCCCAATCAAATATTTATAAAAGGTAATGCTCTGGGTGATCATGTATTTGATACCTTAGAACATCTTAGTTAAGCTGAAGTGTATAATGAAATGGGATGGTTGTTCCTAACTGCATTGGGGAAAGTGGGGAAAGAAAATTTGAGCTTAGGACTTCAAATTATCAGCTCAAGCTCTGCATAAAGACCTGAAATGTCTCTGTCTTCCCTGAAAGATATCCTTATATCCTGTAATGATGCAGTTTCAATTTCTGTAAAATGAAAAACCAATTAAAAAAACAGAACGGAGCAAAACATTCCATATCCCCATTCTTCAAGTGCTGAATTACAACATAAATTGAATTCCCTGCCTCAAAGTGTGTCTTTTGTTAAAGGGAGGACATTGGGTGAAAAATAATGGGATCCTGAAAATTAGAATGGGGACATATGGGAAGAACACAATCAAGCTAGGGACATTAAAACCCTGAGCTCTTCTGCTGAGCTCCTTTCTTGCCACTAGAAATAGCTCTTCTGCTGTCAGGGTAGTGGTCTGTATTTGGTTCTTGGTGTACTCTTGGCTAAAGAATGACCAGACACGTCAAAGCGTCAAGTACAGCCTCCTGATTCTATTATCCAGGCTCTCTGGCTTCTTAGGAGGGAAAAATCACCCACAGCGCCGATACAACAGAGTGTTCACAAGAACAGTCTCATACAAGCAGCTCCATATTATAGAATGAAACAAGCCTCTCTCCAGAAGCAGGGAGAGACAGACTGACTGACTCACTGCCTTACTCACTGATCCTCTCAGGTTGTTTCCTTTTATTGGCCTAGTTCTGGGGAATGTTCTTGGGAGGTGTAGGATATAACTAAATGATCAATTCCATCTGCATGTATGAGCTCTCTCTCCAAAAGCCCACCTAGAGGGGATGAACGGAATGTCCATATTGACAAGGCATTCCTTCTCCTTTCTCAGGTATACCAGTGCTTGGGATAAGATTAAAGGTGGGACAACTCCTCATCCTTCTTTCCAGGTGGAGCTCTTCCCTAAAAGAGCTGGAGATCCTATCACCCTAACACTACCACTACCTGTGAAGGTGAGCCCTCATTTGCTTGAAGAAGCTGTAATGACCTTGCTGGGATAGAAGGGTGCTAGGTCTGACTTGAATCAGGAACTCAGGTAATCATGATCCCACAATCAGTTACCAGGACTGAACTAGAACTCTGTCAGTTAAGGGAGAGAGAAATGGCTAAATGTGCTGAGCAAGGATCCTGCTCAACTGGCAAAATTTATATGTTAGTAGTTATGACATTTCCCCACCCTTCCACAAAGAGATATATAATCACTTACCTGGGTGACTATTCTTTGGATAAAAGGAAATAATTATATTTGAGGGAGGCTACTAGACACTTGCTCTGAATTGACGCTATTTGCAGGAGACCCCAAACATCACTATATTATAGTACCTAAATAGAGGCTTATAGAATTCATAGAATTGAGATACAGAAAATGTTTTGGAATTAACTTATTAAAGAACAGATGAAAAAGAATTCCAGGTATAGGGAACAACTTTTGCCCAGGCATTTTGGTGAAATGGGGTATGACAATATGAGTTCCTAAAACTCGTCTCATGTGGTGGTTATGCTGAGAGTTAGTGGGTTTGGTGTAGGAAAAGACTGAATAAGTAAGCATGGTTGTGAGACCTAACAGGGACTTCTAGGTCCTGCTATGAAGTTAGGTATTATTCTAAGGAAGACATTGAAAGATTTTAAATAGGAGGTTATATTGTCGGTATGTTTTTGAGTACCACTCTTTGTAGAAAATGACTAAATGGGGTAAAAGAACAAGAGGACCTTGTTATTGCAGTTACTTAGTATCTTAGTACCACTATACAGTATTAAGAACATGAAAGTGGTGATGGAGCAATGAGACAACTTGAGAAATATTTATGAAAAACATCAATTAAGTCTTGGTGATAAGAAAGAGAAAGTAGGGCGCACCCTAGAGGTGAGAGAGAGTGATGCCAAGTGGTTTACAGATTGCATAATTTTCTAGTACAGCATGCCATTTACTGAGGTATGGAACACTGGAAGACGGCGCCTTCTGTGAGAAACACTAATGAATTGCTTTTATTCACTGAGTTTGAAATACCTTTGATATTTTAGATTTGATATGTTAAGTAGGCTAATATGGCACGCAGGTCTGGTGATCAGGAAAAGATTAGGGTGAGGTATATAAAATTGACATATCTTACTTTGTAGGTGGTAATTGGAACTGTGAGAATAGAAGAGATTAGCTAAGAGATTAACTAAAAGATTAGCTAATAATAATTAGAGAGAAAATAGAGACAAAGTAAAAAAGATTGAAGTTCGGAAAATAAATGGCAAAACAAGACTATGATGATTCAACAACCGAAATAACAATTCAAATGAAAACATTATTCTTCATACCTACTCATTCCTTAAAAAATTTTATTTCCTCTATCATCCTTCCCACATCTCTAAGAAGTAGGACTAAACTCACGTGAATCATAAATTAGCATGCACACACGGAGACATACATGTATAGACACAGCCCCCAGGACACATATAACTCTCTAGGTTTCCTGGGAGTTCAGACTTCTTGCGGAGTTTGTCTTTCAGTCACAGAAATGAAGACTCACTCAGTTCACAGATCCACTGATTGTGAGTATGACAATTTTGTGGAACAATACTCCTGCCAGACACTTCGGCACATTTCATGCTTCGGGTCCTTTTTTTGTCTGTATTTATCAAAAACCTATTGAAAGAAAGAAAAGAGTTATCTTTATACCAGGAATAAAATATATCCAGAGACTAAAAAGGAACACAGAAAGTAGTTTCTAATTTTTAATGACAATATGGTCACTGAAAGAATGTAAACAACACTACAATGGGAAAGTAATTCTTCTCACTCAGAGTTTTATGTCTTAAAACTTCTCTGCAAAGTAGTTAATAGTTAATGAGTATTAGTTAGAAGATATGGAGAATACTAATATATTACCTCTGTTATTTTTAAAAACTGCTCACTATTTAGAAATAGAGGAGAAACTTACATTTTGTGAAGTAAACTTCTGTTCTCATAAGAGACTTGCTTCTTGCTAATTTATCTCTTACATAAGATGACAATAAAAAGGTAACTGTGGCAAATTCTGTTTCACACATAAATTGTCTTATGGATGGTGCAATAATATTTCCTTTGTTTCTCAACTTTCTACGTGGGCCATTTGATATGAGTTATTTATTAGATTGTAAGAGCCCAGTGGGAAATGTATACAGGCTCATTTACTACAAGCCCAACAATATTAGGCAACCCTTGCCATGTAATAAGGGATTAAAGCACAAACTACCATATAATAAACTCACAAATGATTGAGGTTGAAAGGACTGTTGTCTACCCAGGTCCACGACTCCACTTCAGATGTAGTTTTCAAGCCAATCCAATAAGAGGTTGAAAAATTTAGGTACAACCATAGGAAACTCTAAAGAGAACAGTGAAAGTTATATGAAACAACCAACTGACTCTTATCAATAGAAGAAAACCATCTTCTATGTGCAACTTCCATGTGTTGGGAGTGAACAGGTAAGTGAAACATACTTCATGTTTTGCAAAAGGTCATAGTGGAGGGATGGACATGTAAACCAACTAATGCGATAAAATGTGGTATAATGGTAGAAGATACTAAGGCTGTGGAGTCAGACTGCCTAAAGTGAGCCCTGGCTCTACCCTGGGCACCTTTGTATAAGTTATTAAATCTTTTCAATTCTGCTCTTACTAGTCTTTAAAACTCAGAAAAGAACAAAATAAAAAGGCAACTGTGGCAAATCCTGTTTCACACATAAATCGTCTTAGTGGATGGTGCAATAATATTTCCAATAATATATAAGAAGTATGATAGTTTTTACATAATATTATTAAGCATTTCCTGGCACAGAATAAACAATCAATCATAAATATCAGTCATTATTGTTAAATCCAAGTATTAAATAACATACAGAAGAAAGAGAATATGCAGAAAAATTAAAAGAAGAAAGCAATATCTGAGGTGGGGAGTGTGGCACATACTGATCCTAGTTCTCTTTTTCTTACAGTAATACCACTTCTGAGTGAAAGTATGTGGACAGTCATAATAAAGCCTGCATTTTCCAGCCTGCATTTTTGGAGGTGTGACAATATGATTGACCTAATTTCTGACTAATGGAGAATTGAAGTGATATTGAAATTTCAACCTTGCATTTAAAGGGTAGGGCCAATTTCCTTCCATTCGCCTTTTTTTTTTCCTTTCTCATGGTTATTGCAGACATGGTGTCAATGAAATCAGGACTACATAGGCTCTCAAATTTACCTCAGAATAAACCTATTTAGATTATTTTACAGAGTATGGCTTCTTTTCCATTGACGGTGTGGACTAAAATAAAATCTTAAGGCTTCCCCTCGGTGACTAGCTGACTGGACTCCCTCTTGGCCAAGAGGATCCATAAAACTGAGTTGCTGGCCATGAGAACGGAGATCACACAAGCCTTGAACTGTCCCTAAAGCCTGCAGGACCTCTGTGCAGCACAAACCACTTGCATGTGCCCAGTACTTTGTCTCTAATTAAAAGACCCTTTATCTTAAGAGTCCCTTTTCACTGACTCCTGGTCTTTTCTTTCAGCCAATAGTCAGCTAAAGAATTTTTAAACTCACCTATAACCTGTAAGTTCCTGCTTCCAGATGTCCCACCTTTTTGGGCCAAACCAATGTATGTTTTCCACATATTAATTAATAACCTAACCTATGATCCCTAAATATATAAAATCAAACTGTAACCCCACCACCATGAGTCTACTTGCTCAAGGCTTCTTGGGTTTAGCTCTAAGTCATGGTCCTCAAATCTGGCTCACAATAAGCCTCTTTAAATTATTTTACAGAATATGGCTTCTTTTGGGTTGACAGTGGATATCTGGTATCTAATTCAGGATTTGTTTTCCAGAAGGATGTCTCTTGACCTTGACTATTTTAGTTTTCCCTTTGTACAGTGCCTAGAGAGGATCTCTCTGCACATTTGTATTCCTCTCCTGCTCCTCTCCCAGCAGCACTCTTCTATACTTCTTTTTTGAGACTTGTTATCTTCGTAGTAAAAGGCAGTGGAGGGAGTGATCTTTGACTAAGTCTTAGATAGGAGTGCCTGTGTCCTTGGTCTGGACTTCTCAGTTTTTTCCCCAAACCCTATGTGTACTTGTAGACCCAGTGTGCATTCCTGCCCCTTCCGCCAGGAAAAGACTCTTCTGACCCCTTCTCCCACCTGCAGTGATGTTTCACTAGTTTCCTGAGGGCACCAGTGTTTGGTCCTCTTCCCAACACAAATATTAAGTCTTTTGTTCCATAGTATAGATGGTGCTGGGTAGAAGGATATCTGTGAAATTCCTTGCCACTTCTGTATTATTGTTGGTTTCTTTTCACAAGAAAAGAATGCTCACTTTTTCATAAGTTTCCAATCATTTCCATGAAAAATATCCTGCCAGAAGTGGTGCAATTCCCTATTTTTTGCAGACACTGGAAGCTTTCCACTGTTCAGCTATCCTATACTCAAGCTTAATCCATATTTCAGTTGTTCTGACCAAATACTTACTAGTGTCTGGTGTTTGATTTACCTACTATTCTTTTTCTTCTCTTACCTCCTTCCTCCATCTTTCATTTTTTGCTTTTTTTTTTTTTCCATGTGTTGACACATGGGTATCCTAGATGGACTAATAATTCTTTCCCCCCCCCATTTTATCTTTAACTCACTTGAGAGCTTGCTAGAAAATTATTTTCTATTTCCTGGAGTTATTCTTCTTCTTTAATACAGGTATCTATTGCATTTATTTTTTACTTTTCCTTTTTTTGGAGAGGTTTGGAAATGTAGATAAATTGATTTCTTTTAGATCCCCATTTAACCTTGAAAGGGAACAATTATGTCTGACCCACTTATTTCCTTAGGAGTTATCTGAAAAGGTATAACCTAACCCGAAGGAAGTAAGTTTCCATTAAAATAGGTTATTTTAGATGACTGTTCTCTAAAATCTGGTTTATTGTTTGCTAAAAAGACGTGCCTTTTCTGCATTTCTGTATTTTTCCCTTTGAGTGTGAGTAGGACATACATGAGATTCTTAGTAAATTTATTCATTGTACAATTTCTCCATGCAATAATTTATCATTTATCATTTCAGAGTATTCTTGTTAGAAACTTCTGTTGGTCCCTGTTCCCTCGTTCTTGTCCATTAAAATTGAACTCTAGTAGTGGAACAAAGTTCTCTTTTCAATTCCTAATTCCATTCTTGATTTGGTTTATAGTTTTCTGCACCTGACAGAGTCTACAGTTCATTATTTGGGGTTACATTGGTCACACTGAAAATAGTTCACTTTTTTCTTGGTGGTGGTTATAAATTTCATGAAAGTCAAAAAGAAGGGTTTTCTGCTTTAGAAGTCACAACGGCTTCCCTTTTGTACATCCTCCCAGGTGGCTGATGTTGAGCCAGGATTGTAAAGCACAGCTGGTTATTGGGTTTGCAAAAACTGAACCATTGACTAACTTGTGATTCTAACATACTAAATCTTAGGCTGAGAACCCTTATTGGATGTTTATGATTTAACATATATATAATGGCCTTATCAATTAGAAAGTCTAAGATTGTGTCCAATCTTTGCTGCGTCTGTAGCAAAGCTTCCATTTAAATTAAGTCAGAGTTCGCTAAATATTAGTTCTCCTCAAGAAAGAACTAAACGATATTTATTTTCTCACACCATCATCCTTAACTTTAGCTACTGTATCTGGCATTAGCATTGCAATGAACACAGGAGGTAAAATAAAGTATTTAATCTCTTACATTTTAAAATGGAATCTGGTAAGGAACAGGAACCTCTTATTAAAAAACAACAACAAAAAAAACTTGAGTATATAACACCAAAGGAATTCTCCTTCTTCTAGCCAAAAAGTCTAAAGGAATCATGTAGTTCAACAATTCATTCAACCGATACATGAATATACTTAATAGCACATAAAATTAAAAAAAGCTTATGTACATTTGCCAAGTTTATAGTATAAGAAATCTCATTGTAAATGTGATAGATGCTATAACCTTTAGGTGTTAAATCTCACCATATCAATAAAGTCTTGAATAACTATGAGATGTGAATTTTTCTTGGTGCATTCATCTTGACTTCCATTCCAAGTTTCCTTAGATTCAGAAACCCAGTAACATTTCCCCCCAAGCAGCTTCCAGTCTTTAGTGGGGCAAGATTTATGGACAGTGGAAGAATTAGAAGAAACTGGAAGAAAAAAAGACAAGCAATTAAAAGAAACATAGAACTATATCTTAATAATATGTATAGATTAATGGCTCTCAAAATTTGTGTATGAGTGCTAAGATTCTAAGACCAAGCCTTGTTTTGCCAAAAGGTGTGAGAGGGAATCTATGAGACTCTAAAGCAGGGGTCCTCAAACTACGGCTTGCGGGCCAAATGCGGTGGAGTGAATTGTACTTGATCCCATTTTGTTTTTTACTTCAAAATAAGATATGTGCAGTGTGCATAGGAATTTGTTCATAGTTTTATTTTTTTAAACTATAGTCCAGCCCACCAATGATCTGAGGGACAGTGAATTGGCCCCCTGTTTAAAAAGTTTGAGGACGCCTGCTCTAAATAGTCTTCAAAAGTGCCTCAAGTTATCTAAATCACAAGCGAACATATTAAAAAGAAATATAAAGAGATTTGTGTCACCAAGTATTTTCAATATTTAAATAATTACATGCATTATAAATAACAATTTTTTAATTATTTTAAAGAAGAGATAAAAGATGATAACAAGAGTCTATCAAAAGCTAGTATGTTTGGCTGGATACGGGGCAAGATGGCCAACTGGAAGCAGCTTCTGACAGAGGCTCCTGTCCAAAAGGAAAGATAACCTCCAGAAACTGCCCAATTGAGCTGAAGACTGGGAGCCCAGCTGAAAGAGAGAGAAGTGATAACTGCAGGTCACCCCTGAGGCAAGCTTCAGAAACCAAGCTTCAGGCAGAAAAACTGAACTAAAGTTTTCCACCATTCTGAACTTCCAGGACTCCCTTCCCCCCTTACCTGAAGCACCAGAAGCCGGACCTCTGCTGAAACTGAGGGAGAAGGACTTCAGCAGTGCCCACCCTCCCTATCTGCTGGATCAGGTGGCCAACCAGCTAAGAGACTCTGGGGCCACACCAAGCCCCTGCCAGCCCCCAGGCCAGGATTGCTGCTGGGACCCCTGCACAGCTCTGATCTGTGCCACACCGAGCCTCAGCCCACTGCCCACAGTGGCCAGGAACTCCGCCAGGACCCCCTATAGGACCTTGGCCCATGCCAGCAGCAGCCAGGAACTCTGTTGGGACTCCCATTCGCCCCGATTTTCACCCCACAGGCCATAGTCCACCTCCAGCAGTGGCCAGGACGTCCTCCAGGACCCCCATGTGCTGTCAATTTGTGCCCTGCTTGGCCTCGGCCCACAGCCCACAGAGACCCCTGCCTGGCTCTGATCTGTGCCCCAGGCCTGCCACCCACAGCGGCCAGAAACTCCACTCTGCCTGGACCCCCACGTGGCCACGATTGGCACCCCACAGGGCCCTTCTTGCTGTCAGCAGCAGCCAGAAAGTCCACTGGGACTCCCTCCCAGCGCAATCTGTGCCTCGGCCTGCCTCCCCTGGGACCCCGGCCCAATCTGATTCATGCCCCAGGCCTGCAGCCCACAGAGGCCAGGAACTCCACTCCACCGGGCACCCTTGTGGCCCTGATTGGCACCCCACTGGGCCTTGGCCCTCCACCAGCAGAGGCCAGAAACTCCTCTGGGACTCCCACTTGGCCCGGATTGGCGGCCTGCCCCCAGCAGCAGCCAGGAAGTCTGCCAGGACTCGCTCCTGTGCCCCGCCTGGCGGCGTAGGTGCACCCGGATCCTATCTATGCCCCAGGCCCACCACCCACAGCGGCCAGGAACCCATGCAGTGAGGAATCCCACCCAGCCTTGACTGGCACCCGGCTGGGCCTTGGGCCGCTGCCAGCAGCAGCCAGGATCTCCACCAGGGCTCCCACAGCCCCATTGGCACTCCACCGGGCCTTGGCCCACAGCCAGCAGTGGCCAGGAAGTCCACTGAGATTCCAGCGCAGTGCCAATCTGTGCCCCACCTGGCCTTGACCTGCCACCCACTAGGACTCTGGCTCTGATCCATGCCCCAGGCCTGCTAACCTCCCTCCAGAGCCCTCCTCCCAGCCTGACTCTGATCCATGCCCCAGGCCCACCACCCTCCCTCCAGAGCCCTCCTCCAGCCAGAGGCATGGGCTCCCTTTGCAAAGGCCACCAGGTGCCCCATCCCACGCCCTGCTGCTTGATCTGGGCGTGCCACACTCCAGAGATGCTCCTGCAGCCAGAACTTCCTGGGTGGGGCAGTCCCAGAGGAGCTACACAGTGTCACTCCCTACAAAGATCCAGCAACAAAGGAGTGATCCTGCTGGGGTCTGATCTAGGAGAGAAACCTCCCCAACTCTGAGGACACTCATAGGCAACAGTGAAAGATAATCATGAGGCGGAATCAACAGAAAAACTCTGGCAATATGAATAATCAGAGTAGATCAACTCCCCCAAGGAACAACAAGGTAGATATAGCACAAGATACCTTGCATAAGCAAATCATTGAGATGTCAGAAGTCGAATTCAGAGTCTGGATAGCAAATAAGATCAGCGGAATGGAGGAAAAGATGGAATTAGAATTTCAGGCAGTAATCCAAAAGATGACCCAGAAGATGTCTCAAGAATTCAACGAATTCAAAGACAAAATGACCAAAGATTTTGACACATTGAGACAAGAAGTTGCAGCCCTCAAAGATCTGAGAAATACAGTAGAATCCCTCAGCAACAGAATGGAGCAAGCAGAAGAAAGGATTTCTGACATGGAAGACAAAGCTTTTGAGCACTCCCAAACTTCCAAAGAGGAAGAGAAATGGCAGGCAAAAATGGATCATTCTCTCAGACAGCTCTGGGATAACGCAAAGAAAACCAATATTTGCCTTATAGGGATACCTGAAAACAATGAAGTGGCATCACAAGGCACAGAATCTCTTCTTTATGAGATTATGAAAGAGAACTTTCCAGACATGCCAAGATATTCTGAAATTCAGATAGCATACAGTTTCAGAACCCCAGCATAACTCAACCCGAATAAGACATCCCTCAGGCACATCATAATTAACTTCACTAAAGTTAATATGAAGGAGAAAATTCTGAAAGCAGCCAGATGTAAGAAATCCATTACCTACAAGGGGAAGAATATTAGAATAA
>CAUYRH010097124.1:0-10021 GCA_963574655.1 Perodicticus potto
TGTCACCCTGGATAGAGTGCTATGGCATCACAGCTCACAGCAACCTCCAATTCCTGGGCTCAAGCAAGTCTCCTGCCTCTGCCTCCCAAGTAGCTGGGACTACAGGTGCCCACCACAACGCCCAGCCATTTTTTGGTTGTAGCCATCATTGTTGTTTGGCAGGCCCAGGCTGGATTCGAACCTGCCAGCTCAGGTGTACGTGGCTGGCACCTTAGCCGGTTGAGCCACAGGCACCAAGCTTACTTCATTTTATCAATTAGCATCCTGCTTGTTGTCTTTGAGTGACAGATATCTGTAGCATTGTGACTGAAAAGGGTTGATAAAACAGAGATGGATCATTGTTGGTCATTTTCCCAGATTCAACGCCATGTAAAACTAAGAAATCTCATCCCTGCAGATGTGTCTCGTCCACTTCTGGATGAGACCATGTGTGTATAAGTTGGAATTACAAAGCATAGATCTACCAAACTCCCCACTTATTATAATTCAATAATAATATGAGTGTTAGTGAAAAGATCAAAAACATGTGTATAAAATGCCAAAGAAATAACCGAGACACTCAAAGAAGAATAAAAAGATGAGAGATCTTGCTCTATCAGAAATTAAGATTTATTATAAAGCTACAGTAATTAAAATTATGTAATAAATGAACAAACAGATAAATGGAATGAACAGAATAATTAACATATGGATAATTGAATTATGATAAAGTTGACACTGTAGAGCTCTAGGGTAAGGATTTTTTTCAATAATTTGCACTAGGACAGTTGGATACCTATATAAAAAAAATTTAACTATGAAATGAAAATAATATTTCTCCTCTAAAATGAAATATAACATCAATAAGTATAATTTTTCTGATTTTCCCATGAGTGAACAGAAAAACTTCTGTAAATAATTTTAAAAGCACAAAGCCTAAAAGATACGAGGAATAAATTGAACTATGTTAAAAGTAAAAACCTTTGTTCACCAAAATTGACATCAAGAGAATAGAGAAATAACTCAGAAATCTGGAGAAGATTCTTGCAATGCATGCAACCAAGAAATTATAACAATTTTTTAAAAGATAACACAATAGAAAAAGGGCCAAACACCTTTAAAAAGCATTTGGCAAGACTAAGATACTAAATTGTCAATAATTGTATGAAAAAGTGCTCAAGCTCATTAATCATCAAGGAAATGCTAATTAAAACCACAAAGAGATACAGCTAGACACCCAGCAATTGGCTAAAATTAAGCAGACTCCTAAACACATATTGGTGAGGATGTGAAGTAGCAGGAATTCTTTTTACTGCTGGTGGGAATATAAATCAGCTCACCTTTGGAAAACTGTTGACATCTACTAATGTGGCAAATAAACACAAACTAAGATGAAATAATTGCACTCATGAGTATGTTCCCATCAGAAATGCATATACATTTCCCCAAAAGACATGCACAAGAATGTTTACAGCAGCATTATCCGTAACGGTTCCAAGTGGAAACAACTCAAATATCAAATATTCATCAACATTGGATGAGATAGCTAAAATGTGGTCTGTTCATACAAAGAAATGCTATACAGTACTAGAAATTAAAAAGAAAAACCACTAGCCTTTCTCACGAAAATATGATGAATGAGTATTGCAAACAATGTGGAACACAAGAAGATAAGAATAGTGTATGCTTCACATTATTTGTATAAAGTGAAGGTCAAAACAGGAGCAGCTATATACATGACTAAGGATACATATTTTCATGGTGAAACTATTAAGATAAATGACATAAATAAATCGAAGGAATGCTAGCGATTACAGTTGGGGGGGAGCAATTTGATGGGGCACAAAGAACGCCTCTAATGTGCTGGAGATATTGTAACCTTGACCTGATGATGCCCAAGTGGGGGTTCACTTTGGCAAATCATTGAGGGGACTATATTTGTTTTGTGTATTTTTGTATATTTTTCTATATTCAATCTTTTTTTTAAAAAAAGATAAACTCTATGACAGCTCCTTGTTCAATGCTCACTCTCACTTTACGGTGTGGAGGATAACAAACTCAGCCTTGCTTGCCTGCACCTTCTTCAAGCCTTACCATGAAAAATACTTACCAATTAATTATAAGGATAGAATGCTGACTCTTTCAGATGTGCTAGAATTCAAAATCTTTACTTGTTGTATTCACTTACTGGAAAATAGAGGAGAATAGGCTCCATCAATGAGGACATAAACAAACAAACAAAACAAAGAATAAAAAAGAGGAGAAAATATCAAAAGAAATTGCAAAAAGAGTTGATAGTAAATAGTACTTCCCTCAGAGAAATGGTTAGAATTCAGGAGGAGCAGGGGGCCTGCTATTTTTTGTTGCATCTTGAAGTATATTTTAACTATGTGCATATATTATTTTTTAAACTATGAGGATGTATAACTTAAAAAAATAAAAATGGTTTAAAAATGAAATTCAGTTAATGCAGGGATTGAAACCCTATGCATATAAAGTCTAACATTAATCTTTTCTTTTCCTTTTTTCTTTTCATGGTCCAAGAAGATAAACAGGATCTGAAGAAAGATACCAAGAAAAAATTGGAAAGACCAACAATGACAACTTGAAGGTATGAGAGACAAAATTCACCTATGTTACGATTTTACCTAAAGCCTGCTCAGCTGTATGTGGAGAAAAAGAAGCTGTCCCCAGAGATGTTTTATCTCTTTCACAGCTTGCTGATAACCCTTCATGAAATCAGTAAATTCATAAATACTTAGCTAAAGAGAAAGCACAGCATAGTTAAGAGGACATGAACATTGACATGAATGGATCTGAGCTCTAATTCTCTCTTTCCCTAATCCCCATAGTCATCAGAAGCGAGTTACTTCGCCGGTTTCCTCATATGATGTGAAGGCAGTGGTATATTCCACACTGGACTGATATTAGAATCAACTAAAAGAGCAAACACAAAGCATCAAACTTAGGATCTTGCCCAAAGCAGGTGCTACTAAATGTTATTTTCTTCTCTTCCTCCTACCCTTCATTGCTTTTGATAATTTGTAGCAAGTGATTAGTTTTTTATACATCCTAAATAAATATCAGTTGACTGACTACATGCATGCTAATTCCTTCCCCTCTTCCTCTCTCTTTCTTTTTCCATCCTGTCACAGCCCACCGCTGCCACCGCTTGTCAGGGCCCAGGACTGGTCAGGTCTCAGCCTGGCTTAACTAGGTTCCAGACGCGGACCACTAAGCTACCTTGTTCAGGAACAATTCCTCTTAGGTGACTGCAGGCTATCTACTATTAGCTAAAAAGAGAGAAAGAGAGACAGAGAGAATGACTTAGAGAGAGTAAAGCAGTCTTAGAATAGATAGATCTTAGTCTTTAGCAGAGCTTGGTAATCTTCAGCAGAGAGACGCTGTGCTGGCGTTCTGCAGACAGGAGAGGAGACAAAGTCAGAGTAAGCGGGTCCGTGATACAATGCGCACGCTCCTTGACTGCCTTCTCCTCCAGCCTAATACAAGGCTGATCTCATGCCTCTCAACATCACAGGTGTAGAGACTGCCAATTCACTAATGCTGTCATCTCGCAAGCTCTCATGGTTCTTAGGAAAACTAAATCCCTCTCCATGCCCCTTTCAAGGTGTTCCCTTATTGAGCTATACCGGTATTTCTTCTAACACTCACTCCTCCTAGCCATAGGCTATACGGGCTGCTACACATCCCTTTTATGCAATTGGGTTCAATTCTAAATTTCCAGGTGCCAGGAAATTAGAAAAAAGTTACAATGCTTCTCTTCACCATCCCGTCTACAAAAAGGTGTTTTCTGGAGTATTTTGCCTGATACACTACTACTTTGTAACAACTACCTTCACTGAAGGATTATGAAACTGAATTGACTCAGATAAGTGGAAAAATACATAAATGAGTTAGGGAATAAGACCATCACTGACAATGGTCCCTTAACCTCTTGGCAGTACCCAGGTCCTTGCAAATACAATGATGATTGATATTAAGGAGATTCAAAATTCAAACTATGACACAATTATACCATTTCAAGGGAGTGTCAAAGTGCCTGCTTGATTACATTTTTTCTGTTTCCTATTCCTCATCCTTTTGAATTTTTTAAAGCTCTTGTTTTCAGACTTGGATTTCCCTCATTTCCTAAATAGCCTCTCCCACCTAACATTACAAAGGAATAAACTAAAGTCACGGTTATAGTTTCATTTTCATTTGAAACCAAGTTAATCAATTAAAATCCATATGTGTGTTTTGGGGATATTTTAGAACAACTGTGTTTAGCAGTAAGGTGAACAAAATAGTGAGAAAGGTAGAAACCCTGTCTTCAACATAATATTTCAAAGTACAAAGTGACTCAAATGCCCAAGTAAGTATACTACACAGCAGATAAATTGCTGTGTGATCCTCAGGGAAAATAGTCTACAATACCTTCCGCAAAGAGATTGCACACAATTAGGATTCCTGAATCTAATATTTGCATCAGTCATGTTCCAATATATTATCTCATTCAATTCTCACAACAATATGAATAATAAGAAGTTACAAATTTGACCTAGAATTCAGATTTCTGTCTTCAAATTCATCGCATTAAGGCATCGTTTTAATAGTTAACGCTTTTCAAAAAACAACAATAAAATCTCACCCTATGAATCCTTTTATCATTGCTACGTGGCATCAATTTTCCTGGTTAAAACGATACTTAATGAAAATCATCTTGCTTGGTGGTCCAGTTCAGTATGCGAGCTCCATTATCTCCACAGTTCTACAGTTCTTGTCATTTTATTTTCTGAACTTTCATGTATAGGAATAGCATATTAACACTTTCTGCCCTACGTGAATCTTCTTTATATTATGGAGCACACCATGAACCGTGATTTTAACGAACCACCCTTTTTCAGACCCTGCCCAAGTCTATGCGAAAGGATCCTCCACAAGCTCATTTTTAATATCTGTCTTGCAGACTGAGACACGCAGCTAATTTTGTTTACCCTGTATGTTAAGTGCTTTAAGACACCTGAATGAATTATATTTTAAAAAAAAAAAAAAAAGCCTGTACCTTACATTTTCCATAATTAACTAACATGAGGCTATGGTTAAGTACTAAGATTTAAAAGGATTCTGTAAAGTTAATGAGCAGCACAGTTAATTATACTACATATACATATAAAAAAATTGGAATCTGTGACAACATACTGTAGGTTACAGACTTAATTTAATTTGGTTTTTCTCGTGTGTTATTCCTTTCAAAGTTTCACATGAAGAGCATGGAAGCTTCTATTAACACCTATTCTAATTTTGCTGCTTTTTTCTTGTACTCTTACTAGTTTATTCCATTTTTGTTGGTTTTCAAAAGAAGACCTATTGTCAGTTAGAAAGCTAATATTATTCCTATGCATTGACAATGATACAATACATAGAATATTTAACTGTTAATTCTTAATCCAAGATACAAGTAAAATAAATACTGAAGATTAAAGGCAAAAATAAACCATAATCCTAGGGAGGGTTAAAATTTATCAATAAAAGAATAAAAACATATATGGGCAGTGATAAAATAATTTTCAATGAGCCAAATATTACCAACAGCTATTGTCTATTTTGTAGAAGAACACACGAAGAAATGAGCTTAATTATAGTAGAAGGAATTTCAGTCAGACACTTTATGGGTTCCTGATACTAAGTTCGTAAAATGGATATCAACAAGATGTGTCAGAATTTGAAAAAGTAGGTTATAATCTCAATACCAGATAATACTTGAGAGTTTTTCCACTTACTTATCTCTTTTTTGATAGGTAATGTGGGTTTCCTAACTTACCAATTCGAGTTGAAATATCATTAGAGTTGAAAAACCATTTTAAAATATAGCTGGATCTTTCTTTCATGCTCTGTTAAGTCTTCAAGATGGTTATTTAAATCAGAAATCCTTCTATCCCATTCAGGTACAGTGCACCAGCTACTGACTAGGAAATGGTGAGACAAGATTTTTCTCCATCTGAAGTTATAGATGCTAGAGGTATTTTTACAAAAGAGGAAACAGTCTATGTGAAGCTATAAGCAGATGCATGGTTGGGAATAACCTATACAGAGTCCCAGAAATATACCTTGAGCTAAAGTATTCAAAATAATTAGATGCGGACAGGTATAAACAGGATCTTAAAACATAAGCAGCACATATGTGGTCATGCTCTTGAAAACTTCTCTGTATAATCTTACAGTCTGCACCTGATTATTAAAGAGCGTCACATAGATTAACACTATGGCATGTGTTCACACTTAATCTTCTATGTCAGTGAAGACAAAATGTCCACCAAAAATTTTTGCTGTATGTTTTAGAGCATGGAGTTGCCTACTTACAGATACACTTCCTAGCTGACTTGGAGAAAAACATCACACTAATCAGAAATATCCACAATGGATTCGTACCGATATGAGAAATAAAAATTTGGTGCTCATTAATTGGAGAAGCTAGAGTAATCCTGTAACTCCAAATCTGAATGTAAAGTAAAAGAAATTTTGATATATAGAATTTTTTTTAAATCTTGGCTATGAAAATGTCAGATAAATGGTTACAACCTTAAAATACATGGGCTCTTCTACTCATTGAGAAGTTTTAACTATCAAAAGACATCTCATTAGTCCAAAATATTTAATATTAACTCTTTTTTAGTAAGGAGTAAAAAGTTATTGAAATAAGTTGGGGTCCCTTGTCAAAATAAATTACTAGAATAAAGAAGAAATTCAATTTGGCAAGTGAGAAACTGAAAGACAGTAAAAGCATGGATGGAGATGAAAGAGAGAAAGGAACAGAGGCCAATGTGTGTTTCTCTAGACCAGAAGCAGCCAGGCAAGTTACTCCATCTCCATTTCCTTCTTCTTGAAATGATTAATATCTATCTTATTTACCTGTTAAAAGGTCAAGTAAAAAAAAGTATATGACAGCTTTTAAAAAATTACCGACTACTATGAAAAGTAAATCAATATCACTGCTGATAAATTAGAATAATTAGAACAGGTCTGGTATACTGAAGGATAATAAGATCATATTAATTTCATTTATCTTTCAGATTAGATCTGGAAGTTCAAGGAAATTTATAGTTATACAGTCAATATAGGAAATGGAAGTCTGTAAGTAAAATGAGAGGTGAGAATAAAGTGAGTGATACATTTCGGAATTGACTACGTTGACTTTTTTTTTTTTTGAGACAGTCTCACTCTTTCCCCCTCAGTAGAGTGCCATGGTGTCATAGCTCACAGCAACCTCAAACTCTTGGGCTCAAGTGATTTTCCTGCCTCACCCTCCCAAGTAGTTTGAGGCATCTGGCACAAGGCTATTTTTAGAGAGAAGGGTCTCGCTGTTGCTCAGGCAGGTTTCCAACCTCTAAGCTCAAGCAATCCACCACCCTCAGCCTCCTAGAGTGCTAGGATTACAGGTGTGAGCTACCATGCCCAACCTGAAGTTGACATTTTAATGCAAGAGATACATTTTTGTTTAGAGAATAAGAATATTTAGAAAATTAAAGTTTTTATGTTTAGTACAAGGAGTAGATCTTCTAAAATCGTAATCACCTAATTGTGTATTTTTTGCAATCTCTCCAAGTTGATAAAATAATTATATTTAATATAAATTAAGTAGACAAATTATTTTTCATAAAAGAAAACTAATAGATTTGTATTAGTTTATAAGATGAAAGACCATTTTAATTGTGTTTTGATCTGTTTCTGAGAATTTCTATAGCAACTGTCACCATAGTTTTTAGGTTTTCAGACAAATTCATTGAAAAATCAAAGAGTATGGAATGTGAGAAGAAAATGCAAAAAAGAAAATTTTTTTTTAAATTTTTGCTTAAGCAAATCAGCTTGGGAAAATATTTCCATATATTCTCCAAAAGGTGGCAAAACACCGAAATATATCAGAGAAATGGCTTAGTTTTCTGAGTTCTTTGAAGCAATTAGCTTAACTTAACATTACAGGAAGAATGCCAAGCCCCAAACTTTTTGACCTGATGACTTTAACTGTTTATTTGAAAAATTCACCTGCCTCACTTAGCAGCTTTATTGTGGGACTGAATAAGATCATGGGAAGCTCCCACCACAGAAAACTTTAACTCAGCCTCCTGCCAATTTCCATTCTTACCACCATTCAAGCCATCCATGCTCTCTAGGCCAGAACTTTGATGGCAGCCAGCTGAGCCGTACCTCACGCTGTTCCACTGTCCCTACTTCCAAATGAAGCTATTTCCTGGCCCACTGGCCCTGGGTTCTCTTTGCTATAGTTGCTCCCTATGAGGCGAGTTCCCTTTTTAGCCTATGTCTAATATTCTACCAAGGTCTCAGCTAGTCCTGTGGCTGTTCTTTCTGAGCCCAGACTACTTTGTTACAATATGATATCTGCTAGGACAGCATGCATGAACTGGGGGATAGGGGTCGGATATTAAACTATTTCTAAATAAAGGTGGGATATTAAACTATTTCTAACACATTAGAATCTCAAAATCAAGTTTATCTCCCTTTTATTCAGAAACATGAAGACAGACAAAAAAAAGTAAAATAATAATCACACTTAACATGTATAATTAGAAAAATTAAATTTTAAGAATCAAAACTTCAGTTTCTTTCATTTAAAGGATAATGTTAATAGAAATGGAAAGTAAATATTTTAATTCAATAAAATAAAAATCAGAATTCTAAGAATAAAGATATTTATAAAAAAATCTCGAGACAACTCAGAAAATAGAAAATAAAAACAAGATAACTAAAGTAAGAAATACATTTTGCTTTTCTACAACCAAAATTCTTACACAGTCATGCATCACATAACATTAGAAAATGTTCTGAGAAATGTGTCATTAGGCGATTTTGTTGTGTGAACATCATAGAGTGTACTCACACATACCTATGTGGTATAGCCTACTATAAACCTAGGCTATTTGGTATAGACTACTACTCCTAAGCTACAAACCTGAACAGCATGCTCCCGTACTGAATATGGTAGGCAACTGTTAACACAATGGCAGGTGTTTGTTATCTAAACACATCTAATCACAGAAAAGGTATAGTAAACATATGATATCATAATCTTATGAAACCACCATCATATATGCAGTCCATCACTGGACAACTTGCTGCCGTGCAGTATATGACTGTATTTCATATGCCTTTTGTCTCACAAGATTTACTTCCAGAAAATTATTCTAAAGAAATGATGACTCATGTGTCAAAGACTTAACGACAAGGTTATTCACTGCAGTTTTGTTTAAATGAAAATTATGTTGCCAAAAGATTAAAAATTATGAAACAGTAGGATACTATATATATCATTAAAAATATCTCCATGTACTAAAATGACATTTAAAAATTCAGATTTTATTAAGTAATAAAAGAGCACTAAAAACAATTTATCTCATATTTTGAAATCATATTTCGCTTGCTGTTATAAATATATCAATATACATGAGTGTTGTGTGTGAAGTAGTCCTCCCTTATTCGCAACATCCCCAGTGGATGCCTGAAACCATAGATGGTAGCAAGCCTTATAGATATTATGTTTTTTCTACATGTACAAACTTATGATAAAGTTTAATTTACAAATTAGGCATATTAAGAGATTAACAACCATAACTAATAATAAAATAGGACAATTATAACAACACGCTGCTGTAAAAATCACGTGAATGTGGTCTCTATCTCTCTCCCTCTCTCTAAAAATATCCTAATGTACCATACTCACCTGTCTTCAGACTGCAGCTGACTACAGGTAACTGAGACCACAAAAAGTGAAATTATGGAGAAAACACAGGAGGGGGTTCTGGAAGATGGCGGCGGCGACGGTTCCGTAGTTCATCACTCTCCAGTCAGCAGTTGGAAATTCTAGGACTCCAAATCACCCAGAATCCTGATTGTTTGCATGTACATCTGGTCTGGATCTCTTGAACTATAAAGGCTACAGCTACCACTCCAGTCCCTAGGAGGAGGGCTGGTCAACCACAACTGGGGAAGTCTCCAGTCCAATTTTACGGACCTGCTCTTATAGCTAAAA
>CAUYRH010097130.1:0-34305 GCA_963574655.1 Perodicticus potto
AATATGTTCCAGCTCCATCCATGTAAACATGAAAGAGGTAAAGTCTCCATCTTTCTTTAAGGCTGCATAGTATTCCATGGTATACATGTACCACAATTTATTAATCCATTCGTGAGTCGATGGGCACTTGGGCTTCTTCCATGACTTAGCAATTATGAATTGGGCTGCAATAAACATTCTGGTACAGATATCTTTATTGTGATGTGATTTTTGGTCTTCTGGATATCCTATAAGTCCTTTACTAGGTATATATCCAGAAGATCTGATGTGACTTTCAAATCTAGCTTTTTCCCAAACACATCCTTTGAGGACAGCTATTGTGTGCTCCTCTTGGTGTGTCTTTTTGGGATCCTGAGGTCTTGAATGGTAATGGGCAGTGGAAAAGGACAGGGAAGCTCAGCTGACCAGTGTGCAAATGTGTCTCAGGTGGGACACGCTTTGAGATTGGGTTAAATGTCCTATTCCAGTGTTTACTTACTTTGAGGGCTGGAGAAATTAAGCTACTGTAGGGGAAAGGAATACCTCAGGCTTCATTGCTCTGATTCAACATGGTGACCCCAAGTCTACATGGTGTCAGGTCACATCACTCTTCAGGACTTCTTTGCTTTCTATGTGTCATTAGTCTCGTCCTAGAAGCTTTTGCCACGAGTTTTCAATTATAAGTGTTGGGGGAGCTGATTCCTAGAGCCCAGTTGACCTGGTTGGATTACTCAGCTGAGCTAGAAAGTTCAACCAAGGCATGATGGTAATTGAAAGCAAAAATGAATGGAAAATGGAAATAAAACTGGAACTGCACAGGCATTGTAAGTAGAAAGCAAAGTAACTTTCATAAGTTTCAGGATAACAAAGAGAGATTTTATTTAGGAAGAACAAAGAGAAAGCACTTCCAAAGAAGGTTGGAAGAGGTTCCCTCTTAAGAAGGAGAGAAGGTGAGAGAGATGGAGACAAAGGCCTGCAGGGGTATTCAATACTCCAGTTGAATTGGCTTCCAGTCTTTTATTGGCTTCTCTGCACCTCCAGGCAGTATGGTGCTTTTCTATTGGCCATTGACTGTCTCCTTCTATTGGTCATTGGTTACTTAGGTCACTTCATACCCATTGTTCTATGGGCCCTCTAGACTTCCTGGTTTAGCAGGCCAGGTTTTTTTCTCATCCTCCTTGATGTCCCCTTTTTAGTACCCCTTCTCAGTAAGAAGGAAAAGATAAGATTAGGTTTATTCCTCCCCAGATTTGGATGATCCGTGTGAAAATTCTTAAGTAAGTTCCTAGGGTTGCCATAACCAAATATCACCTGGCTGGCTTGAACAACAGAAATGAATGTGCTAACATTTTTGGAGTCTAAAGGTTCAAGATCAAGATGCCGGCAAGTTGGTTTCTCCTGAAGCCTCTCTCCTTGGCTTATAGATGGCTAACTTCTCAGGGCTTCCTTCAGCTGCCCTGCCTCTGTGCTCACATCTTTGATGTGACTTTCTTCTCTTCTAAAGATGTCAGTCCTATTGTGTTAGAGAACCCACCCTAATGATCTCCTTTTTACCTAATCATCTCTTCAAAGACTGTATTTCCCAAAACAGTCACATGCTAAGGTGCTGAGGCAGTGATTGTCAACTGGTGTATCTACAGAGAATCTTAGATATGCCTTGAAAAGATTTAAAGATCATTAATCAAATTATTTATGAAAGACATTCAAAGCACAATAACTATGTTCTTTCAGTCTTTTTTTGTTTTTTGGATCAACGTAAGTTAAGTGGCTGTGAACATGTAACTATAGGTTCAAATGTGCCATGAGATTTAAAAAGGTCAGAAAAACACTTACCTAGTTATTAAGCCTTCAACGTATGAATGGTGAGTGAGTAATAATTTAGCCCATAACAATTCTCAAAATGTAGGTGACTTCCTAGTTACAGCTCTTGGGGTCATTAAGAGCCTCCCAAGCTTTTCCCTCCACTTGGCTGGGCTGTGCTCCTGACCTTTGTTTTTTGTTTTTGTTTTTCCTGGACTTGGGTCATTGGGCTGTGGTTGAATTGCTTTAACTATTGGTTCATCTTGTTTGGAACCTCAGGTGGATGCAGAGGGAGACTGGGTATTGTGAGATCTGATTCAACAGAAGTTTGTCTTCTGCTATAAATCTGTTCTGCACTCACCCTAAGGACCAGGTACTGTGCTATCCTGCCAGGGGCTGGGCCACAGCATGAAGATCAGCACATCCTGTCTTCCTAGGGCTTACATTTCACGTCTGTCATCTCCTCTCCCCAACCTGATCATGACCTATAAGGGGGAAACTTTCCTCCTTTCCTCCTGTTAAATGCCTTGGAGCCTAGCCCAGTGCTTTGCCTGAAGTTGTGGGTGTTTAATAAAAGCTGTTTAGAAAACAAAATGGATCTGAGAACTCTAAAAAGTACCATCACCATGTTATTTGTTCTTAGCACCAAAGAAAGAAACCTGCTGAATTTTCTCCTAATTTCAAAGGAGAGGTGAAGAAAAGAAAGGCTCACATCTGGGCAAGTTTTAACTATACACAACTTTTATTATCAATTAGAAACCCTTTGTTAACAGGCCAGATGGCTGCTGTACCCAAAAAGGAAATTAAATATATAGGCATGGCAGTTGGAAGGGACAAATTAGAAATTCCTTTCTGAAGAGAAAGGACTTCATCTAGAGCTGCCCTGGAGGTGTGGTTAATAGCCGCCATTGGTTTCCTAGCAACCGAGCCCTCTTCTTTTTAGAAGTATTTCAGGATCCAGTCTTTGAAAGATCTCCATAGACACTGGAAGATGCACCCAGAACCCATAAAGTCCAGAAAAACTAGAAAAAGCCAAGACTAATAGGAATAGGAGGGGTGGCCTCTTCTCTCCCAGCCTGGCTTACCTGGTACCCACTATGGGACCAGTTCCTGTACATTTTTGTCATGAATCCTGGCCAGGACAGGCTACAGAGTCCAAGATTCAGAACTGTGGAATTGCTGGACACACAAAGGGTTTCTAAGGCAAATTCTGGATGTTTTTATGCCCACAATTCAGAGTGTACTCTTCACACTTGTTCAACCTTCAGAGTCTCCTCCCAGATTATTGCAACCACCCCCTAATTGACCTCCTGCCCCTGGGTCTTTCCCTTCTGCAGTTACTCCTACTCCTCATGCAGCTGCAATTATCTTTGCAAAAGGAAATTCTACTCATATATGTGCCACGAGACCTTTTGTGATTTGGCTTTTGCTTTCCCCTCCGGCTCTTTCTTTCTTCCACATCACCTCTGCTTAGGACACACCATACTGTTTGTAGCTCCTTGAATGTACCAGGCTATTTCACACCTCTGTGGTCCTAGGACATGCTTTATCTTCTGTACAGAGCTAAATCTAACTTCTGAAATTGCTCGCTTCCTCTTTACAATTCCCTAACTCTGTTTCCGTGCCCTGTCTGCCTTGTATGTTCCCCTCTCTGCTCCTATAGGACTGTCTATGAAAAACATGCCCTAAGTGGTAACCTGCTTCTCTGTGCCCCAGCCCGATGTGAATCCTTTAACAACAAGGAGCTGTTTCACTTTCCCCCATATTCTCTACACCCAGTCATCTACTCATCTCTAAAAAGTAGATGCTAAGCAACTGTGTGGTGGGTGAAGGGGTAGAGAGTGAAGTAGTGAGTATGACATAGCTCCCATAGGCTTTTCTGGCTGCTCTCTATACTACAGACCTGCTTTTATGAGACGCTGGCTGAATAGTATAGAAACAAGTATACATAGTGGCTTAAAGTTCTAGGCAAGTCCACACAAAAACCTGCATTCTAACCTTCCTGGACCTGTGGTGTAGAAGGAATATATCCACAGGATAATAACCCAAAATATTGAGAATCTGAGATTGTTAAAAAAAAAATAAGATATTACCTAAAATAATTTCTTACCTGGAAGAAGAGTGGGTTCTTCATAAATGATTCCAGAGATATACTTAAATATTTTCCATAATTTAGAACAGAGACCTATTAAGGGAACCCATTCTGTTCCTGAGCGTGCCTAATTAAACTCTGAACCAAACAATTTTTATCTTCATTATTAAATCCAGCCAGTTTGTAGGCATCAGCTCTTAGCAAATAACTCACTCCTTGTGAGTTGGCCGAAATCTGCTTCCTTATGTCTTCTACATACTAGTTTGGACTTTGTCCTTTGTAGTATCCCAGGCAAGGAGGTTTCTTTCTTCTGTATTACTCTTCAAACACTAGCAGACTACTTTCATGCTCTCTTTCTTGCCCTTGTTCTCGAGGCTAAACTCTTTACGTTCCTTTGACTGTTCTTTATGAGACAGACGTTTTCAAATAGAACTTCTCCTTGTAGTCACCAGGGTTTGTATTTTTTATCATATACATCCTTCCTTGTCAAGAGGAAATTATCCAATTCTAATTGTCAACACTGCAAATGTCTGAGATTTTACATTCTTTATAAGTTAATTAACAACCGAACATGCCAAAGTCTCATGGATGCTGGCAGAAGACACAAGACTCCTGGGTCAGCAACAAGGTCGATATGGCAAAATCAATAGCTGAAATATTGTCGCTTCTTCTGCCAGCTCCTAAGCCTCAGTTCCCACAGAGAGATTTGAGAATTACCAGGTAACACTTGCATACAGAGTGGGTTGTGTTTAAAAGAGGAATCAGGAGCTTAAGAAACCCATCTCTCACAATAGGCTGTGAGCAAACCTACTTACCCTACCTTTTCTCTGAAGGGAAACATTATCTTTACCTTCCAAGACTGTTTGCTATATGAACTGACTCAAAAAGATAGTTCAGAAAAGGTTTTCAATGCCTCTCTTTGCAGTATATACAAAAACGTGAGAGCTCCACGGCAAATAATGTTCCAGTACCTACTATAGGCACTTGCATTCAGGAAATGAAATAGCTCTGTGGCTGTAAGTGGATCATACAAAAGAGACAAATTGGAAACAGCTCTGGTCTCTGGAAACAAGCAGTGTGAGTATCGTCTTCAGGTTCATGGAGCAGAAAGACCTGTGCCTCTGAGAAGCTGCAGCCTTGAATTACAGAGAACCACAGACAGTGGACACATATCCACACATTCATTATTTATGAGTACTTTCCTTCCTCTATTTAAATGTGTATTTAGTAAAACAGGGGTCAGAACCCATGGAATCCCCTTGGAAATGAATTCTAGGTCCCACGTGGCTTGTGGCATTTTTATTTATTGTTTTAATTATGCTTATTGTATCCAGCCTACAAGATCAAGCAAAGGGCATATGTGCATGAAAAAAAAAATGGGTTTGTTATAAAAATTGCCAGTGAGTTTTTGTGACCATAACAGTATAAAGACAGCTTAATTCTAAGCAGAACAGTCATGAAATTATGACAAGTTTGCCAGAATTTTCAAGTCCATTTAGTTGATTTTATGTCTCTGGATTTGAGAAGAAATTGGGTTTTATTCATTTATTTATTCATCAAATATAATAGAACCTCCATATTTGACCACCTCCCTATATTGACCACCTCCTTACCTTGACATAATTTTCATTGACCAGACATGCACCACATGTACATATCAGTACAGTAGGCCTAGTTCCTTATGTTGCCCACCTCTGTATGTTGACCAGCTTGTTACAGTCCCTTGGGTGATCAACTTACAGAGGTTCTACGGTTGATAATGAACTATGCCAAGCAATAATAGAGATGTTGAAAGATAGAGCAATAAAAAAAGACAATGCCCCTGACCATGCACATGGAGCTTACATCTTAGTACAGGAGACATAAAAGAAACAAGTAAATACACAGGTAGATGACGTCAAGTAGAATGAGTCTGGAGAGTGATGCCAGCAATATGGCAGATAGGAGTTTCTAGTGCTCATTCCATTGCAGAAACATCAATCTGAACAAGGATCTGTGCACAAAAATATCTTCACAAAAGAGAAGTAATCCAGTTGAAAGAGTACATCAACTGAGTATAGCATAAAAATTAAGACAGGAAACATTGAACATGGCAGAAAGGACAGTTTTGCATTACCCACTCCATCCCTTTCCTTTCCCAGGCCCATACAGCACAGCACAGCACAGCACAGTGTGGAGATATCTTCCAAGTATGGAAAAGAGAGCAAAGTGAGCATGTGAATTCACTGTGGACCCCAGTATCAGGCCTGCCCCAGTAATCTGCATCACTAATTATGCTTCTACAAACCCCCAGACCCAAGTCCAGGCCAGTATCAGGACGGCCCATATGGCCTGGGTTCCAGGATGGCCTTCGTGATCCAAGGCTGCAGAACTGCCCCAGCACTGGGCTAGCCTCCATGGGTACAGAATCTGGGTCCACTCTAGTACCAAGCCAGTCCCTGTGGCCCCAGACTCCAAGCCAACCCCTGCAGACCTAGGCATCACATTTGCCTCTGCATACCCAAGCTCTAGGCTCATCCCAGCACCAGGCCAATCCCCACAGTGCCACACTCCTGGCCC
Source organism: Perodicticus potto (assembly GCA_963574655.1). Lineage (NCBI taxonomy): Eukaryota > Metazoa > Chordata > Mammalia > Primates > Lorisidae > Perodicticus > Perodicticus potto. The sequence goes on from CAUYRH010097130.1 coordinate 6,431, forward strand.
ACCACAAAGCCAGGCCAGCCTCTTCAGACCCTGGTAGTAAGTAAACCCCCAGACCCAGACAACAGACAGGCAGCTGCATACTCAGCTTCCAAGCTAAACTTTAAGGACTGAAGGTCCAGATTTATTCTTGTACCAGGTCAGCCCCTGAAGTCCCAAGTGCTAGGCTGCATTTGTAGTCCCCAACTCCAGAACTGGGTTCTGCAAACCCAGTTTTCAGAACCACCTCAGCTGACCCTAGCACCAGGGTGGCTCCTGTGAACTGAGACTCTATTCCCATTACCATAGACCCAGGCACCAGGTCAGCTCACTGTAAGAAGTACAACAGCAAGCCCACCGGTAGACCCTGCCAGATAACCTGCTTAGGACTTCTGGATGGGCTGACTGGAGAAGGACTTCTGTCAAAGCCAGTCTGTAAATATTGGAAAAAGTGCCTACTTTTTTTCAAAAGTGCAAACACCAACTTAAGGCCACAGGGATCACAAATAATCAGCAAAGCATGTCACCACCAAAAGGACAAAATGAGCACCAGTAACCAACTCCAAAGAAATGGAGATCGATGCAATGCTTGACAAAGAACTAGATTTAATCATCTTAAAGAATCTCAGTGAGTCATAGAGAACACAGATGACAAAGAAAACACACTAAATTAAATCAGAAAAACAGTGCATGAATAAAATAAGAAGTTTGACAAAGATACAGAAACCATTAAAAAAGAACCAAATGTAAATTCTGGAATTGAAGAACACAATGAATAAGCTGAAAATTTTCATGGTAAACCCCAGTAGTGTTTATGGCAGAATGAATGAATGAATAAATAGATATACAAGTATCCTATGTTGGAATATCTTCTCTATTAGTAGTAAAAAAAAAAAAAAATTGACTGCATCCCTCTGGACCACTATAGAAGCTTCTCTAACAATTTTGAAAATATTTACTTTTAAGTTGCTTTGAATATAATTAAACAAATTGTTTTAACTCTACAATGCATTAATCATCCACATTTCAAAAATTTCACACTGCTATTATTCTCAAATAATCTCAGTAACATTAGAAATAATCTTGTTAGCTCCCTTTCCCTTTTCCTCTGAAGATTTGAACTATTTGTGATCCCAGAAATGATTTTGTATTTAATGGTCTAAAAAACTCACTTAAAAGGGATTAGGAGAAACTGAGAACCCCTAGAGAAATATAACTTTTCTTTAGGTATAATTGTTTCTTGGTTAAATTTTTAATGTCTTAAAACTGTTTAAAATGAAACTCAAAATCATTGGCTAGTATGGCTCACAACAGAGTGTGTTAAATAGTTGAATAGAATGCCCCTGAGTTATTGTAGCTCAAAAATGTGTGATGTTTGTTTTAATTTGAGTCTTCTCAGAAACAGAGCCTGAGACAGGATTTGAGTGAGACATTTATTTAGAATGTATGGGAAACCCCAGTAGGAAATCAAGAAAAATAATATAGGGAAGAGAAGGCAGTCTGTAAAAGATGTGCTATTTGGGTAGTAACCCAGGTAGTGCCTGGAGCTTTATCCTGGAGAAACTCAGAGAAATAATGCAAAGCACACCCTCCACAAATATGCTGCTCCAGAAGTGAAGGGCCTAAGCTGTGTGCGCAGCTACACTTGAGTCACTGATTTAGGGTTGCTAAGCAATTGTTAATTTCCAAATACTTCACACTTGCCTTTTGCTGTGACAGGTGTGCCTGAGAGAAGAAGGAAAAGGTGTCTGGCACAAAGATGAAAAGACAGATAAGTTAATATAAATGGATGAGATGCTGACTGTAGCTTTCCTGGTTACCAACAATCTGATGGTGCATTCAGGCTAACCTGAGTGAGCTCTCCTCCCCAACAAAGAAGAAAAATAACCACTCCCTTCAGCCATACTTGGCAGCGGACTCAGTTAGAACCTAGGACTTAGGCTTTAGAGAGGGCTACAACACCAAACAAACAAAGAAAACCTTTCCCAGAAGATGGGGTAGAGGGGAAAGCAGAAACCATAATTTTACAAAAGATATTAAGAGTAAGAAAAATTGAAATAAAACTGAATTGATAAAAACTCTGTTTAAAGTGAATAGCCATTAATCACAGAAGTAATGGCTGAGGAAAAACAATCAGTGGGACAAGATGACATAGTGTCCACCTGGAAATCAACTGTATGGAGAGAAAAAGGCAGAGGAAAGGATAAGAGATGGCTTCTTGGCCCAACCAGATCAGAGTTATCTTTAGTTTCTTACAAAGGAGGAGCTGGATATTGAACTAGGACAGCATTATACTCATGGCTGTTGTATTTCTGTCTAATGACTTGTATTGGATCTTTTTCCACAGTAAAGGATTAGTTTTGCTCAACTAATCCTTTTATCATTTTATAAAGTCCTAGAGTAAAGAAGCTATCTAGATATTGCTGTATGCAGATACCAGGTCTGGGAAGACACTTTGTGATGTCTGCTAAGTCAAGAGTCTAGCACTATTAAAGCACTTTTTAAATACACACATACAGACATGCGGATTTCTGCTAGGCATGCTGGCTGAACACCATAAAATGTCTCCTGAACAGCAGGAATTTTAATTAAACTAGAAGAAATCTAATTTGGCCTAAATTGACTTGCAACAAAAGGTGGTAAGAGGACCAGAAATTGTTCTGCAAGATGGATGTTTGGGGAAAGGATGGACTCGATCCATTGAGAATTGAACTAAAAGTGATGTTGAAAATACGAAGCCTCCTGAAGATGTTACAAAGCCTGAAAATGCTAATTTGTGACATTCTGCTTACAGAAGGAAATTTATCATGAACATCTACCCTTAAAAGAATTCCACCTGAAGGTACAACCAGTATTAGAGATTGATCCCTAATAACATTCAAATGAAATAAGGGAGGAAGATGAGGATGTAAATATGAAGACCAATCACTCTTACTTGCGTTGACTGGAAGAAGAAATGGAAGTGTTTTCCCATTTGGATAGAGAGTAATAGATATCAATCTTCCTTATTTCTTCCAATCAGTTGAATTTTCTAGACTGAGAAGAAAACTTTTGATAGTAGGAATGAAAGAAAGACCAAGCAGAACTGGACAGGCTTAGCAAAAGGGTAAGAGGGTGACATATGTGCATTTGAGGACGTCACCACAGAGCTGTTGAAGTTGTGTATCATGGGAGTTAGGCTGAATAAAAAAGAAAGCAAAACATCATCAATATCCAGGTCCTCCTTTGTAAGAAACTAACTAAGGGGGTGGTAGGTCTTGTGGCAAAGGTCTTGTGTCCTCCCTTGTTTAGGAGGACAGCAGTTTGACGTGGTTAAAAACCAGAAGCATTGTAAGGGAGGGAGTAAGCTAAAAGGAAGAAAATTTAGTTCATTGTGGGATACGGAAATTTGCATTTTATATGTCTAGGATTCCTGGCAATGACAATAGGTGTAGGAGGTTGAAGGGGAGTGAGTGCGAAAATCATGGAGTCACAAAGGAAAAGGAGGTGGGAAGACTAGTTGGTGGCTGATTCATCCGCATAGATGCTACTCGTGATAACTGAAGGAACTGGGGTAGAGAGGAAAATAGCTCTAGAAGTCTTCAGTGTGGCAGGGAAAGAGGTCAGAAGTTAAGCAAACAATGCCAGGGACAAGTGGTAAAGCGTGGTGTGGATGAATGACATTAGCCTCAAAGGAAGAGGACTTTCATGCCCATAGAGACGAAAGAGCCATAGCCTGGAAGCATCTGGGAAAATTCTCTCATGCGTGGGTCCCCTTAAGATGTGAAGTCTGTGAGAAAATAAATGCAGCCTCCAGCCAAAAAGTAAGTGCCTCTGAGGTCCAGCTGCTATTTTCCTTACGTGACTTTTCCCAGTTGTGTCTGACATAACAGTAGCTCTCCCAGATATTAGGGGTGAAATAATAATGTAAAATAAAGGTTTCATGATCACTTACATTTGGGAAATACTGCATGAGATACCCTCCTCTAGGAACACCATCTTGCAGATTAAAAAATTAGGGAAATACTATGCAGTAGAAATCCCTACCTAATTTCGTCATATATATCTGACCGCTGAATCATTGCACAGCCAGCGCAGTTGGGGCGGCTGTGGTGGGCAGATACCAGCTAACACCACAAAGTAGGTGTCCCATAGCATGTAAAGAAAAAGTTGAGTTAAGGTAAGAAAAAAGAGGCCTCAGTGCAAAGGTAAAGAGGTGGAAGAGAGAGGGGCATGGTGTGGGATCTGGGGTCAGCTTGACTGGCTTTGAATCGCAGCTTGGTACCTTCCAGCTCTGCAACCTTTGGGACACTACTTTACCCCACTGTGCCTCATTTTACTTACATGTTGATGAAGGAGAAGATCTGTCATAGGGTGGGGACAAATATTAATTAGTGTAAGAGTGCTTAGGAAAACACCTGATATAGGATATGTGCACCCCTAAATGAAAGTAATCATCTTTGCAGAGTTTATTTGGAACGGAAGGAGAGTTTCAAGTGACAAACTGCTTTCCAAGCAGTGAGAGCTGAGACATTTAATTCTGGCTCCAGAGGAAGAGAGTAGACAGGTGACTCTCAGATGGACCTGAACTGGGAAGAAATGTGGATCCCAGGGACATATGCCCAGATACATATGCCCAGATACATAATTAAATATCCTGCCTGCCTCAGAGCTTGTAGTTTAACCATTTCATACAGCCCACCCTGAGGGCAACATAAGACAAGATACTTTCTAAATGTGTCTATTATTTAAATCTCCTCTGGTGTGAATTTCCATTCATTCCCTTTGCCTGTTTAGATATCAGGGTCTTGAATAATTTTCCATCCAAGTGTAAACGTAGGTGGCTCTTCCCACCCACCCTCTCTGCCCCTTTCTCTTTCCGTGACTATGAGAGCTGGTTCCATTCAAACCAGTTGTGTTAATGACGTTCTCATTTAATATAGTAAGAAGCATAATTATTTCATTTTTTAAAAAGGATAATGGGTGAGAAATACTGAGGAGTCTCTCTGATCAAAGACTGTCTTTAGGTCTTGCAACTATTTTCTTCCCTTTCACTTAATATCTTTTCAAATTACTCACACGAGACTTCAGTCCCGTCGTTCTAGCTGTCAGCTTTGAATCAGGAATATTGTACTGTGTCCACATCTCTGAAATCTAATAAGACAGAACATGCTTTTCCTGCCCCGTGAAAGCAAGTGGAGGAGAATGCTATTGGCCACCACCAATGGACTCACTGGACACCCCCCCTTCACCCATTCACTGACCCTAAGCCAGAAGAGATGCCAGATGTATCTACTGATTATTTAGGGCCCCACCTGTGAAAGCTTGGTGAATTAAACTCAGAAAGATCCCTTGTTGGTACCTCACACCCTTGCAAGACCTTACTATCCACATAGTCCTGTCATTCCCATGAATTGCTCACAACAATCCTGCCCCCATGGCACTTCTGTGTTGGTGAGGCAACACCTATTTTTGTATTTCTGTATATATCAAAACATCTGAAATGGGATCACTTATACCTTGAGAAATATTCAGGGAACTGAATTATATACTGTGTTAGACCAGCTAATCAAAACAGGTGCTCCTATTTATTTGATGATCTGACAGTCAGCACCTTCCCGGGTAACTTTCTGTACCATTCATTGCCTTTTGCTTGACTGCATTGAGGTAGAGCATGACTCCTTACATTTGTTAGCCACATTTATGTTTCCCCCAATGTCAGCATGGGACATGTTAGAAGGGGAGTGTAAGGGAACCATGATAAGAAGAGAAGGAGATTGTGGTAGAAGACTGGGGGGAGGAGATGGGGAAAGAAGTAAGATTTACAGGCTGTAGGAAAGAAAAAAAAATCTCTTTCCTCAACCACCACAAGATTCAAGGCTGATAACCACTGTAAAAAGAGGCAGATTAACAATAAAAGAATAACAAATCGGTTTAGTTTAAGTTTTACTTGATATAGGAGCCTTCGGAAATAAGGACTTGAAAAACTGGACTTTCTTTTTATGAGCAGATGTGCAGAAGTATGATTGGGGGACAGAGCTGTGATCTAATGGTAAGAGCGTGGTGGGAGCTCAGCAAGGCCTGTTTCTTCAGATTTGTCTTGGCCTCTCTGTGCGACATTTCTTCTCTCTGGGTACAGAGCAGGACACCTGCTACATGAGGGTCTTCAGAAGAGGAGGGAAGGTTAAGTTCAGAGAACGAACTTTCTGCTTCTGTGGTTCTCTCAATTTATTTCAGCTTAAAATACTTAGCATTCCAAAGTGCCATATTTGGGGGTATCATGTTCTCAACTCCAACAAGGCCAGATCTCAGACTTCCACAAATGACTTCCCTAATCCATTCCTCTTCTTTTTATTACATCCTAGGCCAAATTAACTTTTGGGGGCCTTTAATTCCTTCAAAGAATTTTTTTTTTATCTGGATCCCCTTCATCAATTTTTCTCAGGGCTTTCTCAGTCCTGGATCTTGGGCCTCTCTGATGTCCCATAACACTGAGGACAGAATGTGCCAAGCAGCGGAAACCTCATTTCCCTTTAAAACATAAGGCCACAGTATTAATGCCGATTTTGCTATGTTGTCTCTGCACCTTCATTTGACGAATAAGTTTATGTTTTGTAGATGAGCTAGTTGAGGGTCACTCGGGTTAAAGTGACATGATCAAGGTCTACTAAGGTTTTGACAGCCTGAATGTGTATCTTCTACTCAATAGGAGGACTCAAGGCCAGTTTTGACTCCTAGATTCTCTTAGCTGTGTAAATATGGGACGGAGAGACTAAGAGTGAGGCACTTGGGGCTCCCTCCCTTATTTCAGCCAGAGCAGCACAGTTCTGATGTGTAACATCTGGGTTCTTCAATATTGTATCACCAAAAAGACCACACTGCTGGAATCAAGTTTAGAAACCCTGGCACTCCACTGGGTGGGAAGATGAGAGAAACAGAATGCTCTCTCTCCAGGAGGTGATGGTCAAGAGAAAACAATTGTCATCATTATCATCAAAATAGAATATATTTGAGCTCCTTCCCTTTTAGGGCATTGTATTATTCCAGCTGCTAGAGAGAACAGGGCTTGAAGACATGGCCTCATTATTAAGTTCTTATTCACTAACAAGTGAATTAATAACAAAGACATTTCTAAAATGTTAATACGTGTGCCAAAAACCAGAGTAGGATCCACTCAGAGTTGATTGGAAGAAGAGATCCTTCTAGAAGTTACAATTCAAGAATGGGCTCCCTAGAATTTCAAGAATGGAAATAGAGTTCAATAAGGATTATCCAGGGCAAAATGGAGACTGTCATTCTTGGGCAAAAGAATACTGTTGATCTCTGACTAATGTCTCAGGAATAAGAAGGGTATTTTAGTAATATCCACCTTCATTATTCTAAGTGTTATATATGAGTTGCCTTATTTGATCCTTACCTTAACTCAGTGGGTGTAAAGTATTATTTTTTCTCATTTGGAATAAAAGCAAACTGATATTTTGAGGGTGAAGTGCACAAATCAAACATCGGCTCTTTTCAAATCTAAATGTGCTTCAAAATTAAATACCTATGGATCTTGTTAAATGATAGATCCGAGTCAGTAAGTCCAGAGTGGAGCCTGATATTCTTTGTATCTAAGAGGATGGCAAAGCTCCTGTGGCCCAGACAGTTCCCTCAGTCATCTTTTGTACTACCATGGCCCTTACTGTGCCATTCCAGAATAAACTAGATGAAGACTGTATATGGGCATTGAAGAGGGAGAGGCTGGGCAGGGCAAGAGTAATAAAGAGTTACGCAGACTTGAAAGGATCTTTAGAAGACGATTTTTAGAAATAGACATAAGAGAGTAGATATGAAAATGTAAGTTGGATATGAAAATTCTGGGTTGAAGACACAAATTCAGGCTGTCAAGAAATATTTACTGAGCATCTGCAATGTGCCAGGTCCTGTGTGAGATGCTGAAGACACAGCCAACTCTTCAGGTGACTTATTGGGAAAGCAGTGAACAGCCAGTGAGGGTAAATATGGGCGGGGGAGCATGCTGGGGAGCTTACAGCGGGAGCAGCCTACCAGGTCTGCAAAGCCAGGAAAGGGACGTCTGCATGGAAACGTAAGTTCAAGGAAGAAGCAGCCAGGTGAGTGACAGGGTGGGAGTGGGGATTTCTATGGCCAAGGGAAGGCTCTGTCTGATGCTGGGAGACAGGCTGGGGGAAATTCAGGCTGGTTAGAGCCCAGAGGTCAATGGAGAATTTTGGAGAAGGGAGAGGAGACCAGAGCAAAGAGGATTCATTCACCTCCATTAGCCGAACCAGGTAGACAAGAGCTGCAAGCAGGGGCTGCTGCTCCTTCTTTACTTCTCAGCTGTTTAGGCCACAGAAGACTGGGTGGGACACATGAACCAAAACGGGGAAGTGAGCTCCTGGCCTGTTGCTCTCTGCAAGCCTCCACCTTACAGAGTAAAATGCCTGCTCTAAACCCCATGGAAAAGCCCATTCAGGAAGACTTAGAGGCATATTTTCAGGTCACCTCCCACATTTGCCAAAACTGGGTGATAATGGGTCAAATGTGACTGGTGAGGAAAGGATTTGGGAAATAGGAAACTGACCCTGAACTGGGGGAGCACTGGTGAGAGCCCCGGCAGGCAGCTTTACCAGCACGTTGTATGGCAGCACTTCTTGTGGGCATTCTGCTCTCTCCCCCACCTCATTTGCCTTGTCAGCAGTTCCAGGAGAAAGTGCGACTGCCAGCTCCATTCCATGGTAAGGAAGGCAAGGTGTCAGAGAGATTGAGAAACCTTCCTATTTCTTCCATTTTCTTGGCTAGAAACGATTGAGACTGCACGCGCACCTTGGCACGTCTGAATCCGAAGCTCTTTCTCTTAACCACTGCACAGAACACAGCTTAAAGGGAGAGAAGGGCACGTCTGAAGAGTATGGTGTGATAGCTGCTTCCTCAGAGCGGTTCTTTGGTTTAAGAATCTTAAAGATGAGATCTAGGGTTGTGGTGGCTAAGAATGGTTTGGAAGACCAGCGCTGAACGCACCATTAGAGCAGCGGTCAGCATTTATAATGGCCTGAGCTGGGACCAGATCAAACATAAGGCCAGACTTGGGTCCAGCCTGGAGGTGGATTAGAAGTAGTGTACAGAGTAAAGTGATCAGGATAGACTGATTATGCCGTGGTAACGAATAACCCCCAGATATGAGTAATTTTCCACTGCAAAGATGCATTTCTCAGTGATGGTCCAAGTATCTCTCCAGAGCAACTATTCTCCAGGGGTAACCTCAAACTCTAAGCTTCCGGGGATACCACCATCGTATGCATTTCCCGTGGTTGATCCAGCAGGGAAGAGCAAGGTGGTCCTTCTACTACCTCATCCTGGAGTGACAGTTTTCCCTTGTGTTCATCCTTTATTGGCTGGAATTAGTCACATGGCCTCACTTACTGCAGGGCACTGAAGACTGCAGCCCCGCACTGTGAGGAAGAGAACCGGACATTGGCAGACACTGGTGGACCGGCCATGGAGCCTCTTGACAGTTCCCAACAGCAGAGCCCCTGGATAGGGACTGATCAGAAATCTGTGATCACCCTTCACTGACAACTGCCTCATACCATCCACCGCAGGAGGGGGATTGTCCAATGATATGACTTTATTCCTTACACCGTCCCAGGGCTGTAGCTTATTTACCTTGGGGGTCTGAAACACCCTAATGCAAGAAATATCATTTTGACCCTCTCTCGCACAATTGGAGCACAGATTTTGTGTGTCTCTGCATGCATCCTTGAATTTCAGTATACTACTGTTCTGCTTAAGTGAGTTCAAGTTTATATCTATGCCTTCATGGCCTACATATTGACAAATGTAAATAGTTGGCTGAGAATGGAACCAGACATAAGCATTTCTTGGGTAACTAAATTGCTTTGTTTTGTTTTGTTTTAATTTCAAAGAATCAGAAGAAAGCAAAGTCAGAATTGAGTCACAGCAGACGGAAATGCAAACTACCTTCTTGAAGACCATGAAGTCCTCCTCTGAGTCCCCAAATCTGAAAGAGAGGGAGCTCATCAGAACTTGTGGAAGTTCAAACATACCCTTCTGAAGACCCAGCTTTGTCACATAAGCATCCTCTGTGCATGTGTGATGGTCTGGAGGTTTATCGGAGACCATTTCATCTAAGGCAGAGTCAACTCATTAATTTCAGTATCGTACAATAGATGCCATGCTTGCAGAGTACAGTAAAATTCTGTAAGCTCAGGGAAATGGCGAAGCAGCATCTGAAGGAGCCCTGCTCAGATGAGGTCACAGGCTGGGGTGGGAGTGGGGGTCCTCAGTCAAGCAGGACTTCTGCCTTCCATAACACAGACACATGAATGCTAAGGGGCAAGAATGAGGTAGGGACAGGGTTATATTTCAACCTTAAATTTTTTTTGCTCAGGAAAATGGGGTCAAGTGCTGTAATATTCAAAATGCACAAGGTTAGATTTTTTTTATTTTTTTAAGAACTCTTGTCTTCAAGAATGAAAGAGAAAAGGTCATAACTTAAATTTCTTTAGTGGCAATTGCTCTCATTCCATCAGAATATACTTAACTTCATCTGTCCTTTCATTGTGTCTTCCTTAGGAAGAGTAATGCTACTTTAATCATAATTTGATCACAAGCATTGAACACCATCTTATTGGAGTGGGATGGAAATTAAAGACAATCATCTCAAATAGAAGTTTAACAACAATTTCTTCTGCTTAAGCACTGGAGCAAACCAGTATAGTAGAAAAAGAGATAGGAAAAATAAAAAAAGGCAAAGGGCAAAGTTTAAAGAACTTTACTCTCTTAAAAGATTCATAATTTGGGCCTCAGTAATAGATACATTATGTACACTTACCAAGGAAAAGAAAATATATCTAATGAATTTCTTTGTTATTTTTTTCTTATTGTTATAACTTGACTTCTCATTATAATCACATTTGCTCATTCTAGAAAAATTAGAAAATAAAGAAAAAAAAAGAAAATAAAGATCATCTATTGTCCTGCTATGTGGAGAGGTTCTCTGCTGGTGCTACACTCACATGTGCCTCTATCTGTATTTACCTCTGTCTCTATCCACACTGATAAACATGTTCAGAACACACACAAACACATCATTTTTATGAATTACAAGGGCTGTGCAGAAAGTATCCACCCAGATTGGCCTCTATTTTTTGTAGTGCTTGGCTGGAATCTTTCTGGACAGCCCTCTTATATCATTTTAAACTCTCTTGACAGTACATATTCACAGTAAGCAACACGACTATTGGTCAGCATCCGGTTCTCCATTACTTACAAGCCCCCGAGATGACCGGCTTCTTTGTTCTTTGAGCTTCAATGTAGCCATTAACTTCGGCAAAATACAATGTAAGCTAAAGTGATTTGAAGTAGAAGCACTGTACTGCTCAGCAGTGACGATCTGATGGACCCTTTGCCTGCTAGTACATAGAGAAGTGATAAGATGGTAATTATCTTGAAATGTTAAACAAATCCCAGGAGGGAGGAGAGGGGCTCTTGAGCGTTGTCCCGCTGTGCAGGGGTTGTTGTGTTAGGCAGAGAACTTTGGGATTGTTCTAAAACTAGATGATGCTTATCTTATTTATCTAGTTTGTTGTGACCAGTACAATCCTTAGCATTGTTCTGACATTTAACATTCTAAAATATCATTTGAATGTCTGAATTACATTGTATTGCGTGGATATATCAACTGACCTTTTAGTGTTGTGTATTTAAATGGTTTCCAGTTGATAAACTGCTATAAACAATATGATAAGGAACGTATTTCTACTTAAATTGGTGCTCATATTTATGGTTATTTCCTTAAGGTACAATCAGAGAGGGGAATGTCACAGTTGAAAAGACACCAAAAACTGTAACTCTTCTAATGCACAGAGTCAAATAATTCTACACAAAGATTGTGGACAGTATCTTCGATGGCATAAAGGAGAATGTATGACTTATCTATTTGATTTGATTTTATCTACCTACCTACTTGTGCCAAATTTAAAGGTAAAAATGGTGCCTTATGGTTTTTAATTGCAATTCCATGGATTCTCATATTTATGTAAGTTATTTGTATTCCCTCTTTGTGAAGTGTCTTATCATTGGTCTTGTTAATTTTTTAAGACTCTTTCACTTGTTAATTATATAATTACTGACATTAGTGAAATGATACATTCATGAAAAATTAACCTTTGTCATATGCAATGCACATATTTTTTCCAAAATGTGGAGGGGGAGAACGAGGTTAAAGGGGCCTCACAAGGCTGTGCAGCTGAGAAAGTCTCACCCAGGAAGAGCCTCAGAAGAAAGCACAGGAGAGAATTTCTGCCTGGGGCAAAATAGCCACGCCCTGGTGCCCAATCTCGCTCGCTCATTGGCTGGGAGCATCAGGGGAGGGCGCGGTCTTTGCATGGGGGTGGGGGCTGTTGGAAGCAAAGATGCAGAGGCAGCTGGAGGCCACTGCTTCTCTTTGAGGAAGACAGAAGACTGGAATGGAGACTCTCATGATGGTCACTGTAATGGGGTTAAGCATTAAAATTTTAAGTACGTTGACTTCAAAGTTTAGTCATTGTACATTCCTTATTCATTCCTAATTATTCTGCAGTGTTGGCTAGTATTATGAAAGAGGTAGGGTTTTCCTAATGTCCTTTGAAAATTAATTACTGCCACTATGCAGAAAACTTAATTTCAGGTATTTATTTTCTAACCTGCCATTTGCTGAATTCTTATTCATTTATTTACTCCTTTGATTGAGATTTTTATATTGTTAAGAACATCATTCACATGATGTATATTCTCTTTTTGGATAATTCTACTTTATTTCTTTTATCTCTTTGCCAAATCTGGGTTTTAATATAGTGATAATGGTGGATAGGTTCATGTTCATGGAATTCCTTTAAGTTTCACCCTTAAGGATTATGCTGGATCTTCTATGCCAAGACGTGTGAAAAAAATGCTTGTAAATATTCTTAGATCAATTTTCTAAGAAAATCTAAATCACCCAAATTAACTTAGGAAATTGACCTGGGAATATTTTTCGCATGTCTTGCTACAGAATTGTAGATAAAGTTCTCTTTTTCTGCCTTTTCTCTAATAAGTGATCAAATCTTTTATCATTTCTAGTATTTGTGGTTATGATTTTATTAGTTCTTTCTTTAAAAATTAGACTTCAAGAAGTTTCCTTCTTTTATGGTTTTTTTTCAAAGAATTATCTCATGAAAGTATAATTTTTGCATCTTTCTCTTTTTTAATTTATTAATTTCTGCTTTTATCTTTAGCATTTCTTGATTCATTCTCTGCATAATTTTATTTTATTTTTCACAGACTTTTAAAAGAGAAAGAGTGAGATCAGTTTGTGCCTTTCTAGCTGCATCTTTGACCATAATCATAGTAATCCCACATCACAGGCAGCCTGGGGGCATGGCCAAAAATGCGCATTCTGGTCTCCCACCTGTTGATAGCCCAGCTAGACATTTCACAACTGTGTGATAAAAACAGGCAGTTTCCGCATCTGTGAAATGAGGATTTTTATTATAATAAAACTTACCTCATGGGTTAGTGTGACAATTACTTGAGCTGGTATTTGTAAAGCTTTCAAAATAGGTTAGCCAAGCGTTATGGCAGGTGCCTGTAGTCCCAAGTACTTGGGAGGCTGAAGCAAGAGAATTGCTTAAGCCTGAGAGTTTGAGGTTGCTGTGAGCTATAACAGCACAGCACTCCACCGATGGTGACATAGTGAGACTCTGTCTCCAAAAAAAAAAAAAAAAATTTTTCAAAATAGGGCTTGGCATACAGTAACTTCTATGTAATACCTGAATAACTTACACTAACGCAATACTTTATCTTTTACAAATTATCTTCACATTAATTTTCTCCCTTAGTTATTACAGCAACCTCATGAGGCAAACAATTGCCATCCCCACTTTTTATGTGATAAAACTGGAATACCAACAAGTCAAGTTAGTGAATGAAAAAGACCTTGTGATTCTCTAATCAGTGAGTGCATGGCTTGAAGCCCAAATGGTCTCTTTTGCTTAGAGAGGCCTTGGGTAGCCACAGATGAAAAAGTCCACATTGCAGTCAGGTTTAGGCACTGGCAGCAGCAGCCAAGGTTGAGGTCCTCAGCTGGATGGCAAATGACCCCAGACTAGAACTGGCAGCTTGGTCAACTGTCAAGAAGAGCTTGAAGGCCATCAGCCTCCTGAGTAAGTACAGCCAGCCTAGACAGGAAGAAGTAGGACAAGACTTCCCAGGAGATGTGGATCTTACTACCGTCCTGCCTCTGTCTTACACAGTAAACATAAGCAAGGTTCCTGCCCAGTTTCTGTTTTCTGTAATGTGAATTAGGGAATATAATTTCTGCCCAGTTTCCTTCACAAGGCAACTATGAGATGTAAAGGGTGCTGGTGCCAGGGCAATGCTTGGAAAGTTCACAGAGTTTTCCACATAGGCAAGATATGGCACATACAAAAAATGGTGCTGGTACCACGTCTTTGCTTACACAACTGGAAATGAAAAACAGATGTGGAAACCACCCCCCTACTTTGTGCCAGCCTCCAAAGTCTTATACCACCCAGGAAACATCCCCCAACTTTCCCTCACACCAAGAGCATCATTATCTTTGCGTGGGAGAAAAACAAAATTCTACACGTATCTGTCTACAGACAGAAGTCTAATTTCCAATTGGCTTCCCCAAGGCTGTGAAAAACAGGGAACAGAACATAACAGAATTTTCCAGAAGCACTATTTTCCATGGCACACCCAAAACCAAGCAGGAAAGAGAGGGAAATGAAAACTTCCCTAGGAATTTATTTAGCTCTTTGTTACGTTGTAATAGTGTGAACAACCTGGGGAAAATAATCAAATTTAGGAGGGAAGGAGATCAATCCAATTCTGGTTCACACTGCCAGAACTGCTTCTATAAACATTTATTTCTTGGGATTCTAGGAACCACCCACTGAAATATTTTGACATTTTTAATTCATTTTATTGGGGTTTCTTTTCACCCCTCTATCCCCCCGCCACAAGAACTGAATCTTTTTTTTAGCTAACAACCCAGTCTTTTCTTGATGAATAGCCACACTGATTTTGCTAAAGTTTACAGGATGGGAACTGGAAAAAGATGTACAGATCACAATTACAAGATGGGCAGGTGAGTGGGGCAGGTTGTTGCCCCCTTTCTTCTGTTCCTAATAGAATCTCCTTAAACTTCAAGAAGGAAATGTGAGCAATTAGATTTTAGAGTCCTTCCTCCCTCTGCAAAGAGAGAGAGGGAGAGACTACTCACTAATTTGATTCTGAGCACAGACAGGATTTATCCTTCATGAGTTTCATTCTTCCTTTGCTCTATGTGTGTGGGAAGGAGGCAGCAAGAAGCTAGGGGATTAGGAAGGCGAGAGAAAGGAATCACTGTCCAGCAGGTGTCCAGGAGATGACCCTGGCAGAGCTCGTCATTTGAGGACAGGGTACCAATGATCTGTGGCCACTCCTGGATGCCATTTATCGCTTACTCAGGCCAGCAAAGAATCCCCAGAGCAAAAGAACTGTCTCCCAAGACCTCTTATGAATTTAGGCTTGCTATTAGCCAAATGTAGTACATGTCCCTGATGATGAAGGTCACTGTCAGTCCAGCAGCTCTGCCCTCATCAGACCACTCTAAAGCAGTGTGTAGCACTCAGGCCCAGCAAGGCAGGGAAGGAGGGAACCAGCGATCACTGTGTATTCACTACACTCCAGACTCTCATTAATCCACACACTCAAGGGTTCCAGGAAGGCAAAGGATTTTGCTTATTTTGTTCACTGTTCCAACCATAGTGTGCTGACACCTGGCAAGAGCACAAGAAATACTTGTGAAAGAATGGTTCTTTATGACTCTGTGGGTGTGAAATAATTATCAATCTGGTTTTGAGATGAGGCAGCTGAGTTTCAGGGACATTAGCGAATAAATGAACTGGGAATCAAATGCAGGTGAGTCTTGACACCGTACCTGATGTCTTATGGACACCATGCTGTCCTCACACAGCAAATCAAGATAGATGCAGAGGAAAGTGTGAACAGGGGCTTGAAATCACACTCTGTGAAGAACCATTGAGAGACTAAAGCATTTATCTGGAAAAAAAAAGGAACGTCACAAGCTGACAAGTCATGGAAAGTCCTTCCCTGTTCTGAGCTTCTGTTTTTCGCCAGTGAGATCAAGGGACTGGACTAGTCCAGAGGGCAAATAATTGACAAATGTACCACTACTCTTCCCTCTGGCTCCCATGACAGGCATCACTCACTGATCATTGCACCTGTCTCGCTATATTTGGGTACATCTTCAAAAATAGCCTCAACCCCTCCCCAGACAACCCATGGACTGAAGCTGCTGTAATGAGGACACTTTGACTTCTCTAGACTACATCATCTCTAGTGCCTTTTAAATTTTCTTTTGACCATAAATTCAGCACTGTTTCTATCTTTCTTTATATACTATTTAGCAGCCAAGACAACCATGAGCTATAGAAGCCTCCAATCTTCTCCAAGAGGGAACAGGCAGCTCCTAGACGCAGGGTTCATCCTAATAGAACCCTCTATTGAGACCCCCTTCCAGATTGAAAAACAAAGGTTTTAACAACAGCTAATCTAAAAATTGTTGACAAGAAGATCTCCTTTCTTGGATTAAGACAATACCTATTCAAAAGACTATATTCCAAGGGCAAGTCAAGGTAAAAAGTTGGGACAGAGTTTGGATTTAAATTATTGGCCCATGCATTGGAGCCAAAATTTTTTTTCAGTTATACATACAGAAGATTGCCATGAAATAAGTGACACATTGAAAATAACATTATCTGCCATGATTGCACCAATGTACACAATTATGATTTAATAAAAATTAAAAAAAAAGATAGAAAATAACATTATCTGTAAGCATCATGTCTGGATTTTGGTCAAGTTCAAGGAATATAAAATAAGGCTATTTTTTATGGGAGCTTCACAGTTGAGTATCTGGTTTTTAATGGTTTAGGAAGCATGATAGAGAAGATTTCATATTGATTTTTTTCAAGTCTACTTTTTAATAAGACAAATAACCTTCAGTGTCTCATATGGTATTCCACCAATGCCATAAAGTATAAAACTTGAATTTCTGGTTTAGAAATTCTAATATTTGTTGTTCTACCCAGGGTCATTGGTTGCAAACAACAGAAATCAATTCTGGTTGATTCACGCAGGAAGGGAATATATAGAGGGTATTGGAACATTCAAGGAATAAATCCAAAGCCTAAAGACCTAGGCTCAGGAGCCCGAGTACATCCAGGATCCTGCCCCATCACCACCAGCTACGTGCTCTCCCCCTTCCCCCATCCACACTGCTGACTCAGTTTCCCCAGACTCACCCTATACCAGCGAAGTCCTGAGTACCGCATAGCTGCCATGAATAACTTTTAACTGTCCCTATCTCTTCCATTATTCTCTCATTATTCAGTCTTAGAAGTTTCTGATTAGTCATACCCAAACTTTGGCCCTGAGTGTAGCTGTTAACCAATGGAGATAAGAAATACTTATAGATCATCATAAGGCAGATATAAACATACGCTCCCAAATGACTAAAGACTGTTAACTTCAAATGCCCAAATAAATACAAAGTGGATATTTCATGTCAGTGAAATACCCCTATAACAAATAACTATAATTTATTGAAGTTATTTCCTTCCATACAGTGTGTGATATATAACAAATAGTACATGTACAGTGGAACCTGTGTAAGTTGACCACCCAAGGGACTGTAACAGACTGGTCAACATATAGAGCTGGTCCCCTAGGAACTAGGCCCACTGTACTGATACGAACATGTGGTGCACGTTAAGTTCATGACATTTAGGTCACGTGAAGGAGGTGGTCAGCTATGGAGGGTCCACTGTATATATAATGCAGTTTCAGGTGATGTACTATGTATAATATATAGTGTATATAATTTCCTTCATCTCCTTTAATCCATCATCATACCCTTAATAAAACAAGTCTTATCATCCTGTAGGCACCCGGAAAGAATTACTTGTTCAAGGTCACACAACATTGAAAGGTTGGTCTTTTTAAAGCCTGCACTAGTTCACCTAACCACTAATAGGCACAGTCACCCCATGAGCATCGCCACTGTGGCCCAACTAGGGTTTGCATTTGTGAAGTGCACGATGAATGTTTAGTTTGGCATTTCCTTTCAGCAGATATCCAGCGAGTACTCATCATATATAAGCCATCATTATTGACATTGCTGGGCAGATATGAACACAAGCAAAGCACACGTCAGTCACTAACTGAGCCGGGAGGACAATGAAATACACAGTAGAGACAAACGCAGGAGAAGTCACGGTCCTCAAGGGCATGGTCCTGCATGGTCCTCAAGGGCAAAGACTCTGCGTCTTTCTCGCTTACTCCATCTCAGTGATTTTCAACCAGTGTGCCTTGGGACCTTAGGTGAGCCAAGAAAATGTTTAAAGATCATTAATTAAATTACTTCCCAAAAAAGTTCAAAGCACAGTAAGTATATTATTTTTTTCTTTACTATTTTTGATCAACATAATTTAAGGGTGCCATGGAACTTTATAGATTCAAGTGTGCTGTGAGATAAAAAAGGTTAAAAAAACACTACCCTATATCCTCAGTATTTAGCATGGGGCCCAGTCATAGGAAGCACCGTAAATATTCAACAAAAGGATAAAAAACTAACATTTATCCGACACATGCCATAAGCCAAGTACTCTGCTAAGCTTCCTATAGAACAGGTTCCATTATGTAGGTTGTGCACGTTGCCCGGGATCACATGTGAGTGAGGGGTTTGGTGAGAATTCAGACCCATACCAACTGCTCCTTACTTGGGCTGACAGCTTTAGCCAGAGAACACGCAGACTATAGCAATCAGGGCTGCACATGTGTACCCCCAACTTCCATGGGGTGAAAAGGCATCCTTTTCAATGGCTCTGTTAAGAGAGAAGGAACTTCTCCAGAATTTTCCACAGATCCCTACTTAGCATCTAATTGCCAGGAACTGGTCATATGCTCTTTCCTAAACTGGTTCTTATAGCCAAAGTCAAGTCATGAGCTGATTGGCTCTGTCCAGAGTGGCCAATCCAAACAGGACTGAAAAAGTCTTAAAAGGGAGGGAGGGTAACCTTTAATGAGGGCAAGTCCTGAGGCCAGAGGTTGGTTCGACTTCCTAGGCCATTGGAGAATGGTAAATACCTGAAAATAAACAGAAGCTCTCTTAGGAATGGGAGCTGGAGGGTAGACGGACGCTCTGTCATGGGCAACTGACTATGCCCACCATGATCCCCTCTTTACATTCCTCCAAAGGCTCCCCACAGCTTTCAGAACAAAGTCCAAATGCCCCAGCAAGATGCACAACACCCTTCACCATTTACCTTCAACCAGCTTTCCCAGACTCCCCTCTAGCCCCTGCTTGTCTTCACCCCTGGTCTCCTAGAACTGTTCACTCCTTCCTAACAGCATCGCCCTGCCCTTCCCCTTGCCTTTGTCACAGTCCCATGCCTGACTATGTCCACCATAAATATCCAGTGCTTTCCAAGGCTCAGTAAGCATGGCAGCTCCTTCTCTCAGCCCCAGCCCTGCTCACCCACTCCCTGGGAGGAATGGTGTGTCCTCCACAGAGCAGGTGGCTGGGAGAGGGTCTGTCAGCCCCAGCCTCCCTCACCAGGCTAGAGTGCTGCCTTCCCATTCTCTGAATCAAGGAAAAAAATAAGGAGTGAATGAAGGAACCCTAATGTGATATGTGATACACCCACTCAGCTTCCCGACTTTTCCTTCCCATCTTTTATCACATTTGAAATTTCCTATTCATTGACATAATCATTTACAGACTGTCCATTTCTCCCATAAAAATATAAGCTCTCTGGAGATAGGGACCCTGTTTCTTACTCACCACCACACCTACCTCAGTATCTGATACATTGTAAGGGCCTAATAAATGTTGGTCCAGGATGTAAAGCTGCTTAAAACCTGCACACACTATATTTTTTTCTCATCATATCTATTTTCTTCATTGAGGAAATAATTTTGCTGATAGGAGCAGAGAAGAAACCTAGGCTTTATTCCAGACATCTTTTCACAGCTTCAGTTGCTGGAAATAGGCAAAACTCTAAGTCATGTGATTTGTATTTAGAATATTAATTTTCCCTAGGTCATGCAGAAACAGTGATACTTGCCTTAATGAAAAGCTCTCGTCCTAATTTCTATTTGTATGCAAAAGACATCATTGGTTTAACACGTTGAGACGATCTCCCCCACCCGCCCACACCCGGAGAGGAAGAAAGGGAAAGGCTCCTGATTTATTACACATAAACAAAATGAATAAGATAACATTTTATTAGTTAGAAACCATTATAAAAACAGCAATAAAATGAGGTAGTACAAGTGGAAGGCGCCCTTATCAATAAATCCTCGGAAGTTTCGGACCCCAGTGCATGTTGTAATAATAAAAAAGGTAATTAAAAGGATCGAATTGCAGAACTGTATCATTTTATCAAGAAGCAGCCATCTAACAATAGAAAACATCAGGGCAGTGATAGTCTATGAATCTGTAACCTTTCTGCAAAGGAAAAGATGTTTGAGATTCAAGTGTCTTAGCCCATGTGAGAAGAATCTGTTTGTAGGCTGTGTGTCACAATGCAACATGCAAATCCGGGCAAGAAATGGCTTTCCTTGAAAATCAGGGTTTTTGTTAAGTCTTGCTTCCAGTGGCGAGCAGTCAATGACTTTATTAAATTAGCCACGTGCATCTTATCAATTATGGTTGATGTTATAACTCACAGCTGTAGGCAACAAAGACTGTTTCGTTACTTTTCCTATAAAAGACTCTTGGTTTTTCTTCGCTGAGAATCTTCATCTCATCTTAGAAAATCCTTACGACACATTTCCAATAGTACTTTTTGTACAAAAGCATCCCAAGGAAACACCGAGACCTCAGAGGTTTTTCATTTCCCAGAAAGCTGTAGTCAGTTTTTAGAAAGTAAACCGTGTCCTCTACCCTCCCCCCAAACCTCCCCCTCCAGGTCCCTGCTCCCCCTCCCCCAATCCGGTCAGTTTAATATGAGTCACTGCCTGGGCTTTGTTGTATGGAATAACATATTCTCCTGGGAGTCAGTTCATGCAAAACACTCCCTGCTGAGAGAGTGGAAATTTACCCAGAAGACATTCTTCCGGCAGCCAGACCCTGGAGGAAACCTGATCAGAATGTTTAAAGGCTGGACCAGCTCACTCTCCTTCACTCCCTCAAATTTCTCAGAGAAAACAAAATAAATCACATATGTAAGGTTTTATCGCACCTGGTGACAACAGACACAGTGACATAGGATGTAACTTTAGGTGAAAACTGAGAATCAGTAGATTATTTCCGATATTTCCTCTGCTATTCCATCTAGATGATAGAGGATTTCTCTTCTCCCTCTTCCCCATTCCCATTGTAGTTTGGAGTCACTATGCAGTCATTCCCTTGATCAATGCATGGAAGTTTTTTTTTTTTGAGGTTTTGGGTCGGAGCTGGGTTTGAACCCACCACCTCCGGCATATGGAGCCAGTGCTCTACTACTTTGAGCCATGGGTGCCGCCCCAATGGAGTTTGTATTTAACAACTACCATTTGCTCAGTAAGTATGTTAAGCCAAGTAGCTGTTAATTTATAAACTAAGATTTTTTTTTTCTTTTGCAGTTTTGGCCGAGGTTGCTACCCCCAGTATACAGGGCCAGCACCCTACTACTTTACTGCAAATATCATGGATTTACCACTAAAATAAAGTATATGTTCACAAGTGGCTTAGTTGAGATTTCTTTACAAAAAGTCTTGAAACAAGCTCATCTTTGTAATATGATATACATACATAATACAATATAACTAATAATGTAACATATACGCATATAGAGAGACCATACACATATAGAGTTGTTTTGTTTTTTTTTTTTCAAACAGAGTCTCACTTAGTCACCCTGGGTAGGAGTGCTGTGGTGTCATAGCTCACAGCAACCTCAAACCCATGGGCTTAAGTGATCCTCTTGCCTCAGCCTCCCAAGTAACTGGGACTACAGGTTCCTGCCACAATGTCCAGCTAACTTTTAGAGACAGAGTCTCACTCTTGCTCAGGCTGATCTTGAACTCCTGAGCTCAACCAGTTCACCCACCTTGGCCTCCCAGAATGCTAGGATTATAGGGATGAGGCACCGTGTGTGTATGTGTGTGTGTGTGTGTGTGTATTTTTTTTAATAGTAAAGCAAATGATTATGGAAGACATAGAAATGGAAGACCAGCCCAATGACTTTGCTTCTCTCTCATCATCAACACTGACCAAATGGTGATGCAAAAAAAAAAAAAAATGGAAATAAAATAACATTTCATCCAAAGCAGCTCCCACCTTAGAGGGAGCCTAGCCAGAGCTGGCAAGAACTGGCTGACTGGAGAAGACCCCAGAAGAGATATGCATGGTGGCCAAGGAGCAGCCTGATGGCCCCAGGGCTCGACATTGTGTTGTCTTCTCTTTTTATTGAGCACATTGTTATCTAGGTTTCCAAAAGTGCACTTATAATACACTTTACTAAATAGTGTGTAGAGTTGCACGATGTATGCCTATATAAAAACCCTGTTAAAAATTTCAAAGTTTGCAAACTGGAAGAATAAGTGAGTGGCTCATTTAATTTATTTTAATCAGTTATATCAGGAAAATGCAATTCTATTGAAGGGAACCCTTTGCAGAAGCAGAGAGCAATTATGTTTTGCATACGGAGTACTCTTTTTTTAAAAAACCCATGTGTGCGGCATAAGAAAAAGCTTAGTAATGTCAATCATCTTGATTTCAAATTCTTTCAAGCGCAGTCCTTAAACAGTGCAAAAATTATACAAAGCTAAAGCTATTTTTCTCAAGATTATGTGCAGCTGTTTTCTGTAATTCTTGAGCATTCTTGATATAAATGCATTTGCAAAGGTACCCATTTTTAAAAGCAAAAATGCCGGCATTAATACTCTTAACTTTATTTTAAATAAATATTTTCACATTCTATCTGAAAGAGAATAACTCACCAAAGAAGCCCCTCTAGTGAGCTAGACTTTCACTAAAGTAATGGGGTTTCCCCCACTCATTAACATCATGTTACCCAAAAGAGTAGCTTAAAAGTTGAGAAGTAGGTGGCAACAGTCCAAAATGGCAGCCTTTTATTTAAAGAGAATGTGTTAAATTGTTAATATGTTGATGGAAGGTAGGTAAAAAAAAATTGCAACAAGCACCACGTTTATAAAGACACGTCTAGATTCTAAGATTCTGTGCTCCAGAAAGAACAGCAATTTTTCTCTCTCTCTCTGTTTTCATGGCTTTAAAAGACAATGCATTTCACAAATAAAACCAATCATGTTTCCTTTTTGCCTACTATAAGTAAATCAGTTTTGAGCTCAATAGTGAGTTGAAATCTCTTAAGATAGGATGACTTATAACCTGTCCAGATATGATTACAAAGCCCTTTGATTAAAAATCAGAACACAGATGGCTTATAACCAATAAATCCCACTAGCTCATGGTGAAACTTCCCATTGTTTCAGTATTCTTGGATTTGGGTCATTTTCTGGTCTGTAATAGAGAAATTTCTGGAAATTTCATCATTATTAGAAATTCAACCAGCAGGTTGAAACTTTGAAAAAAATACCTCAAGTCTCCTGGAAGAAATGAATCAACCAAAAGTACAGTGTCGGTTTCATAACAGACAAACCCTAGCTTAGAAATGTGCTGTATTCCACACTGGTAAGCTGATGGCTTAGTATTCAGAAAGCATTTTTTGATAGAAACAATTTCATGTGTTATGACTAGTTTCCTAAATTAGAAAAAAAACCTTTTTAACTTATGAGCCAGAAGTAGGTGTTAATCCTAATGTAGCATTATTGGAAATACATTGTTTGACCACTTCTGATACTATAATTGGGGAGAAATATATTTTCATTTGTAAGTCAGACTACTGAGAGCAAATATCCCATCCTCCTCCAGAAAGACCCAGCAAATGCACTTTGACACCAAGAATTTGTTAACTCTTGATAACTCTGTGATTACTGAAAGAAAGGCATTTTCCCCATGTTATTCATTGCCCATTATTTTGAATCAGATAATAAAACAAGTGTACATCTGACTGCTCATTAGCTGTGTGACCTCGGGCACTTAAACCCTCTGTGCCTCAGAGGGCTGTTGTGAACATAAATGAGGTCATTTTTCTGTGGTGGACATTTGCTGTTTGCCTCACCCAGCTTCTCCAGTTTTCGCTGGGGGACATACTCTACCCAACTTTTGTTTACATGGTATAGGTGAGACTCCATTCCCATTCGATGGGGACAGCACATAACCTGGACGTGCCAATCAGAGCTGGCTTCAAGGGCAACTTCAGGGTGACTGCTTTAAGGATGGCCACCTGCCTGAACAGGTCCAGTAAGGGTCAGTCTCAAAATGTGTTTCCTTGGGACTTTAGGACAGAAGTCCCTTTCTCTGCTGGGTCTGAACTGGAGGGACATAGCTTGCAGAGTGCCTGGTAGCCATCCTAACATATTTGGTGGTCATAGGGATTCTCAGGGACCTGCAGGGGAGTATTTGTCAATATCTGAAGATATTTTGGGTTGTTACAACTCTGGGGAAGCTGCTATTCTCACCTAATGGATAGAGGGTGTGGCTACAAATACCCTACTGTTTGCACAAGACTGCCCAAAACGTCAACTGAACTGAGGCTGGGAAACTCTGCTCTGCCTCCCTGGTTACATCCAACAACATGAAGAAACAGGGCCGCAAAGTGGAGAAAAATTGACTCCTGGTAATATCGCTTTAATCCTGGGTCAGTTCACAACTTACTGGATTTTTCTGTCATTTATACCCAAAAGAATCTTAGCAGATAAAATTGGTAAGTGTGGGACATAGCGTCTGACATAGAGCAGACACCCAATATGCAGTGACTCTTTTCATGAAGGGTTATCACTCACGTGAGAACCCAAATCAGGGGACTCTAGAAGCACAGATATTGATGGACCAGATGGTATCTACATAGGAATTGCATGTCTCTCTCTGTAGCATGTGCCTATGACTCTGACTGTGCTCTCCATGCATTCTACACATCGGTCTGATTCGTACTTGGAACGAACATAGATTGAAAAGACAATGTCATTTTTGTCCAGAACTTGCAATTTTCTCTGGTTTAGAGCTCCTATTATCAAGAAGTCTATACATCTCACAGGAGACTGAAAAATTAAAAGAAAAGGGTGCAAGTTTTTTACAAAATCACTAAGTCTTTCTTTTAAGGATGACTCCCTGTCCATCCAGGTAAACCACAATGGCTATTTAAAAAACTGCTTTGTAAAATAACATCTAGGAGCAAAAGAAATATCTCATTATATTCCGTATTTTTCTTTTCAGCTCTAGTGTTTTTGATTATATCATAGTAGGAGATTGAATGGTGCAGGATTCTAAACTTAATGACAACAAAAGTTAAAGATCTTTTTCTTTGTTTTTAATGTCGCCCAGCTCCCAGAGGTGGCTAAAACATATATACAGCATATACCATTTCACCAACTCAAAATAATGATCACATTTCTTGACGTCACAATTCTATAGCTTTAAGGTCATAAGTTTCACAGCATTTTCACTCTCCTAACAGTTTGTGCATTTTCATTCCTCTGTAAGATATGAACATATTATACTAAGAAATATTATATAAATGAGACCATCATTCAAAATGAGAATCTTCTCTACTAACAACATCACTATTTGTAGCATATAAGACTAAATAAATGTCTCCCATGAGTGACTAAATGCAAAATAAAAAGTAACCACTCAACTTTAATAGTTTAAAAAAATGCTATTAAACATAATGGCTTCTTGACATTCAAGTAGCACTATGTTTTAAGTGATCTTCATTTTTTAAGAACTACTTTATTTTCATTTTAAATATTGATGGCAAATCAAGTCCTCCAGAGTAAGGAACCATAGGAAAAGCTCTCCTAAGAAAATAAATTACCAGGGACTCTGGAATTTCAAGATGCTACTTTTTTTAATTTTGTTTTTGTTTGGTTTTTATCTTTGTTGTCTCCTGAGGCTACATAATAACATCATATAAATGAACAACTTGAAAACTGACAAAACAATCTTGTTTCTGCAGATTTTCTCCAACCCCTGCTGATAAGTACTTTTGAACATGTTCTCTCTTTCCCAGCTTTAACCTTAAGGGGGCGCTCTGACGCCCGAAAGGGACACCTGCAGAACAAAATGGTCCACTGGAACCATCACAGATTGAAAATCACAAGCAGAGGAGGGAGGAGATGGAGTGAAGACTTCAAAGGGAGGAGTGGACCCTTCACTTGTTCATCCCTCTACCAGAGATTAGCAATGGAGTCAAGCTCTAAGAAAAAAGAAAGGACCAGGGAAGCTGCAGGTTGCCCAGGACTGATTTTAGCTTAGAATTATGTGCAGGGCACCTTCAAGCTGTCTCTCACCTGACTCCAATTCACCAAGTAAAAAGGAGAACCCCTGTCTAGGAATGGTGTGTGTGCAGCTGACATTCCAGACACCTTATTTATTAACAATACAGTAATACACACATGACTAGCAAGGACCCTGGGGAACAGAGACATGAGCAAAGCTACAAAATGAGGAATATGTTGATTTCAGAATGATGCTAAAAGAAAGATTCTAATCTCTGTCTGTTAGACACTAAGCTCTCTGAGGGCAGGGCCCGGGTCTGTCTCATTCCCCCACGGTGGAAATACAATTCCCAGAGCAGCTGCAGAACCTACCAGTTCCTTACCACAAGAAAATGAATTGAAGTCAACAATTGTTTTAAAGACTTCAAGCGAGTCATCTAGGCTTCCTGGATTTTAGTTTCCTTACTCCAGAGAATGTAATGGACTAAAATAAAGGATTTCTCTAGTCCCCTGCAACCCTGTGAACCTATAAAATACACTCCCTAAGGTTTAAACCTGGAAATCACAAAATTCACAGACATATCTCCCCAGACATGACAATCAGCTACCTGTTCTTGATACACATCACATGAAGTTACAGTTGACGTCTGTAACAGGGTTAACAGGTGTGAAGATTAAATGAAAGGATGTATGTGTGTCCATAGTTAGCTATAAACAGGAGCAACTATTATTCTTTAAGTCCCCTTCACCAGCTTTCACATACAAAAAAAAATCATTTAAGGGATACAAAAGTATATTAGATGATGAGCTTTCTTTGGAAGATGAGAAATGTAAAGACCTGAGGAGACACTGGATTTGGACTGAGAAAACTTAGAGTATCTCCTCTACTTACAGATGATCTTGAGCAAGTCATATTAACTTCCTCTTTAAAACAAGACTAATCATTAATAACCAGAATACACAGAGAACGCAAGTGTATTGGCAACAAAAGGGCAAGTGATCCTATCTCAGGGTGGGCAAAGGACTTGAAGAGAAACTTCTCTAAAGAAGACAGGCACATGGCCTACAGACACATGAAAAAATGCTCACCATCCTTAATGATCAGAGAAATGCTAATCAAAACTACTTTGAGATAGCATCTAACTCCAGTAAGAGTAGCCCACATAACAAAATCCCAAAACCAGAGATGCTGGCATGGATGTGGAGAAAAGGGAACACTCCTACATTGCTGGTGGGAATGCAAACTAATACATTCCTTTTGGAATGATGTTTGGAGAATACTTAGAGATCTAAAAATAGATCTGCCATTCTATCCTATAATTCCTTTATTAGGTATATATCCAGAAGACCAAATATCACACCATAATAAAGATATATGTACCAGAATGTTTATTGCAGCCCAATTCATAATTGCTAAGTCGTGGAAGAAGCCCAAGTGCCCATCGACCCATGAATGGATTAATAAATTGTGGTACATGTATACCATGGAATACTATGCAGCCTTA